>WBNM01041220.1:62681-106624 GCA_013399055.1 Ramphastos sulfuratus
TGCCAGCACTGACCCCTGAAGGACACCACTTGGCACTGGTCTCTAGGTGGACATTGTGCCCTTGATCACCACTCTCTGTGTGCCACCATCTAGCCAATGACTTCTGTTGATGTAAGCTGAGCCCTTTAACCTCTTTCTCACCAGTCCATTCCTCCTGACACTTAGCAGACAGCCAAAGCTCATAATGGAGGATTAGTGCAGAAACACTTTGCAATGAGTATTGACCACCAAGGTTCTTATGGCCAGCACAGACAGGCAGGTCTTACAGCCATATCATCCATCCAAACACTGCTGTGTCTAAAAAGTAATGGGTAGAGGCAATCTGGATCTGTAGGCTCAACTGCAGCTTCAAGACTGCTGTTGAAATATCATTTTCTGCTCAATCAGCATTTGCTCTTCTCCCCCAATATTGTTATGCTTTTCAGAAAGTTAACTTCAGTTCTACTAAACCCTTGCTTTAAGACTAAAATCCACTTTATCTACTAAAAGAAAGTAATCTGGCTTTAGTGATGTGTGCCCAGTTGTCTTTACACTGATGACAACTTAAATCTGAAGCTATTTAATACTTAGGTCCCTTGGGACTTGTATACAAATAAATCCATCAGAAAGCATCATCCTTATTTTCCTTCTTCCTTATGCTAGGCCATCTGTGCAACTCATTGCACAGCTAGAGAGAGAAAAAAAAAAAAGAGAACTCAGAAAGGAGATGCTCTGATATTAAAGGAAAACAGTTACTTGAGAGAAGAGCATTCCTGATGTTCTTCCAGCATCTCCAGCAAACAACACTTCTGGACTTGAGGGGAAAAGTAACACTTCTTCCAAGGCATGCTTACCTTTATCCACATCATGATGGAAACGGATCACAGATTCACAGAAAACATCTGTTTGGAAGAGACCTCAAAGATCATCCAGTCCAACCCTCAACTCAGCACTGAAGGGTCAACACTAAACCACATCGTTAAGTGCCAGGTCCGCATACTGCTTGAACACCCCCAGGGATGGTGACTCCACCACTGCCCTGGGCAGACCATTCCAATGTTTGAGAACCCTTTCAGTGAAGGAAATATTTCCTAACATCCAGCCTGAACCTCCCCTGGTGTAGCTTGGAACCATTTCCTCTAGTCCTATTACTTGCCACCAAGGAGAAGAGGCTGACCCCTCCTTGCTCCATCCTCCCTTCAGGTACCTGTAGAGAGTAATGAGGTCTCTCCTCTGCTTCCTCTTCTCCAGACTGAGCAACCTGAACTCCCTCAGATACTCCTCACAGGCCATGTGCTCCAGGCCCTTCTCCAGCCTTGTTGCCCTTCTCCAGACATGCTCCAGCACCTCAATATCCTTCCTGTAGTGAGTAGCTCAGAACTGAAGACAACACTCAAGATGTGGCCTCAGCAGTGCTGAGTTCAGGGGGATGATCAACTCCCTGTCCCTGCTGGCCACAGTGCTTCTAACACAAGCCAGGATGCCATTTGCCCTCTTGGCCACCTGGGCACACTGCTGGCTCTCATTCAGTTGAATGTCAACCAATATCCCCAGGTCCCTCTCCAACTTGCAGCTTTCCAAGGCCAAGTCTGTAGCTTACCATGGGGTTGTTGTGACCCAAGTGGAGAACCTGGCACTTGGCCTTGAACTTCAACAAACCTGCAGTAGATAATCATAGCTTCAAAGTGTTTCCACTGCACTAAGAGATGTGTACACCACTGACTTCTCTACAGAAGTCATACCACAGCCTTGAGTGCTCATAAGGACAGAAGTCAGTAAATGACTAAACCAGTGTCACCTTTTTTTCCCCCTGCTCATAACAATATTATCAGAAGGAAAAAAAAAAAAAAAGAGACTGGTTTTAAGCCTTTTAATTTTGTTTCACAATCTTAACAGCAAAATCTGAGCACTTGCTGCTCATCTTAAAACCCTGGGGTGGGGGGAGGGAAGGGGGAAGAGAAATCATCCCTATTCCAAAAGGTACTTCTGGTATCTGAAATTCAGTCATGTACCAAGTGCCATCTTGAACAACAGCCAGGTCCTCCAGCAGCATGTATCCCAGTGGTTCTCATGTACCTAACGGCAGCAACATCTCCACATAAACACCAGCAACTAGAGAGAAATCCAGTCTCAGTGACTGTAAGATTGCCAGACTATGAAAGCTACACTGGGACTAGACAGAGCCCACACCACTAGGATTTTACTCACCAGGGTCCATTCAGTGATGCCTTTTGTGCCATTTAAAGGAGCACCGCTCACACAATGCTGAGGGTTGTCCTCTGCAGAAAAGAATACTTCTCCACACAGCCTGGCACTGTAAGACAGCTCCCCATTACTCCCTAGGCCCAGTTGAAAACACAGGAAATAAGAGAGCATCTTTTCTCTCTGTTAATACTGAATCCAGTTGTCAAGAGACAACACAGAACATTAGGCCTTAAAATGGTTACTGAATCATTTCTGCAAAGGCAGCTTGAGTCCTCTCCTTCAAATACCTTTTTCTGGCTAATTCTGCTTTAGGAGGAAAACAATATCCTTTAAAACCTTAGCAAACATACTACAGGAGAGAGCCTGACTGCGCCACCTCAGGCTAGCACAAAGCACACTTTTCACAGAATCCCAGCACAGTGGTGGTTGAAAGGGATCACACAACATATCTGGTTGGAAGAGACCTCAACCCCCCCTGCCAGAGCAGGGCCATAGAATCCAGCACAGGTCACAGGAACACATCTAGATGGCTCTTGAAAGACTCCAGAGAAGGAGACTCCACAACCTCTTTGAGGAGTGTTCCAGTGCTCTGTGACCCTTAAAGATCTTCCTCATGTTGAGGTGGAACTTCCTGTGCTGTAGTTTAAATCTATTAATCTATTGCCCCTTATCCTATTCCAGGGCACAACTGAGAAGAGTCTGTCCCATCCCTCTTGACACCCAGCTCTCAGATATTTATAAACATTGATTAGATCCCTTCTAAGCCTTCTCTTCACCAGACCAAAAAGCCCCAGGTCGCTTAGCTTCTCCTCATAGTGCAGTGCTCCAGCTCCTTAATTATCTTCATAGTTGGAGTCTTTTGAGTAGATCCCTGTCCCTCAGGAACTGGGGAGCCCAAAACTGAATGCAATATTCCAGACGAGGTCTCACCAGGGCAGAGTAGTTTTCAGGTAGCTGTAGAGAGCAATAAGGTCTCCCTTTCAATTCGATCTTCCAAAAAGTGAACCACAGGAAACAGCTTCAAGTTAAACTGACATAACCCAAATATCCTTCAGATTCCCACATCTCATCATTACTTGGTAATGTCAACCAGTTATGAAGTCAATACTAATTCAGATGCAAATGCTGCAGGAACAGTAAACTGCAAATGCCAATCTAACCTCTGAACAAAGATGTGAAACATGTAGATTGGGCAGTTATTCTAGTAACAGCAGACTAAACACTGACTTAACATCTGTGCTTCTCCATAGCTTGCCAGTGCAGGACGACCTACAAGCTCTACACAACACGGACTGCCAACCCTGGAATCTGAAAAGCACCATTTAAGACCTCTCCAAAAGGACCCAGACTCAGATTTAACTTCCAGGCATGTGTTTCACTCAAGGTGGTGCTACATTCATTCTCTGGCCTATGAGAAGGCATCAACAGGGTCCTGAAGAGCAGCCACATTCCCGTAAATGAGCTCTCATATGACAACTGCCCACAAATTCCCTGGCCCATGAGAAGACATCAACAGGGTCCTCAAGAGCAGTCATGTTCCCATGAATGAGCTCTCATATGACAACTGCCCACAAATCCACCACAACCACTCCTTGCAAACATCCTGTTTCAGTAACGTGAGCAGCTACCAGCCAGCAGCACCTGGAGGATTAATGCCATGTCAGATGTTTAGGTTCTGCAATCTCTTCTACAGAATTCTGTCATCTGTCCTGAGGACTTGACTGCATTCACCTCTCTGAACACTTCTTTCTCTTTAATCCTGCCAGTGGTGAGAAGGAATAGGTTCATCTACACCCTGGTAAGATGAGTTTCAAACACAAAAAAGAGAGCCTTTTTTCCTGATCAAAGAAAACAAGCCCCCGTCCTCATCAACTATAGAGTATCTCAGTCCTGAAGGTAGCTCAAAGGTTAAAAAGAAAAAAGATATTGGGTGAAAATGGACCTTGTGCTGATGCAGAGTGAGACCAAGGGACAGAAATACAGCACAGCCACAGCAGCTTTTATCAGGAGATCTGAGGCACTGCAGTATTTTTGTACACTGGGAGCAAAATAATGATGATGTGCCAGACTTTGCAGGGCACTCTCTGCTGACATGGTAAACATGGCCTTTGCAAACAGGCTGGGGTTATTCAGGCCATTTCACTACTAGTGCTGGATTGCTCTTGACAGGCTTTTTTCCAGTACTTCATCCAGTTTAGTTTCAGATGCCCTTAGATGGAATGTGACTGTTTTGCTTGGGAGATAATCCCCAAACTGAAGAGGCCTCATTGTCTAAGAAGAAACTGAGTCCCATGAACCCTAAGAGAAATTCAGCCTGGCTTTCTGCTGGGTTTTTTCCTTCTCTTATTTCACTTTAATCAGCCTTAGTCAGAGCCCCCTGTAAGTACAAGCTGGTTGCATCCAATGCTTTCATGCTACAGCTTGTCACCCATCAGAAAGTCATCTGCCACCACAAAACTCAATTTACGTGTGACCTTTTAAGCCATCCCATCAAAATTATTCCAAGTCACTTTGGATAATGTCAGGTCTGACCTGCAGATTGTGGAAGCTCATGAAGTGACGTACTCCACTGTACATGCTGATGTTTCCCTCTGAAGAGTGGGTGTGTTTCTCAGAGGTCTCTCTCCCATCCCCACGTGAGTCACAGGCTATGGCATACATCTGCAGCTGTCATCTGCTTCTGAATTACAGCATCAAGACAGTCAAGGATACAAGCAGAGATGCATTAAAACATTCCCCTAAGCCAATGTGTGGGAAGATCTGACTCCTCTGCAATAACCACCATAAACTTCATGGTTTATGGTGCATCACAGGAAAACAAGGCAAGGGCAAACCAAGCAAGGCATTAGAAATGCAGGAGGATTCACTGGGCCAGTTCTTACCATGATCCTGCTTAGCATCTCTGTTCACTGAACCTGACATCAAACCCAACAGACACAGCAACTGCCTTATGGTGCTTCTCAGAATCACAGAATTAACCAGGCTGGAAAAGACCTTCAAGATGGAGTCCAACCTACCACTTAACCCTTCTAATTAACTAATCCATGGCACTAAGTGCCTCATCCAGTCCTCTTTTAAACACCTCCAGGGATGGGCACTCCACCACCTCCCCGGGCAGCCCATTCCAATGCCAATCACTCTTGCTGGGAAGAATTTCTTCCTAACATCCAGCCTGAACCTGCCCTGGCACAGCTTGAGGCTGTGTCCTCTTCTTCTGTCCCTGGGTGCCTGGCAGAAGAGCCCAACCCCAGCTGGCTACAATTTCCCTTCAGGTAGCTGCAGAGAGCAATGAGGTCTGCCCTGAGCCTCCTCTTCTGCAGGCTGCACACCCCCAGCTCCCTCAGCCTCTCCTCACAGGGCTGTGCTCCAGGCCCCTCACCAGCCTTGCTGCCCTTCTCTGGACACCTTCCAGCACCTCAACATCTTTCTTAAACTGAGGGGCCCAGAACTGGACAACAGGACTCAAGGTGTGGCCTGAGCAGTGCTGAGCACAGGGGCAGAAAGTTAGTGTCCTTGTGTCCTAGTTTGAGGGGTCCCAGGTGCCCTTGAGGAAACTACAGAGAGGAAGGTCTATCCCTAGGGGGGGACCTGGTGGTCCCAGGGTACTGTAACATTGCTACTCTATTCTGTTCTCCAGTGTCATAGCTTATAAAGCAGAGGATATGGCTCTGTCCCCCTCCTCTCCTCCCTTCACAGCTCAGTGTTCCTCCTCCTCTGTGTGTGGGAGAAGGCTCCTGGCTGGCAGGGAGTTTTGAGCTGCATCATGCAGCCTGCTGAGGCCCCACAGGCCTAAGTTCAGGAGGGAGCACAGTTCTGGCCTACTCTTGGGCCTGCTGAGGGTACAACAGGTGGAGGATTCTAGATGGATTGAGTCTGACAGACTTGGCTTAGCTTGTGGATGTATCCATTCTACCTGGTTGCCTTTTGCATATATTCATCAGTAAACAGAATCTCTCTTCAAACTTCCCATCAGCCTGCAGCATTCTCACTCTTACTCTCTAGAAGGAGCAAGAGTCAATTCTGCCCTCCAGTCCTGGGTAGCTCATGGCCTCAAATTATGACACCTTGAAAGATGTAACTGCTTTTTGGAGGGCTGCAGCTCACAACACACTGTTCTTTTGCCCCAGAGAAGAACACAGAGCATGCTGGCCATGTTCAACCCAGTCACACAGCTGCCTGAGAGGTCATTAGCAAGCCAAGTGTTTGCAGGGGCTGCAGGATTCATGACTAACCATATATGCTGGGAGAGTTGGTGACTGCATAGCCTGGAAAGAAAGAGTTTATTGTCATTCTGCATCACTTGCTCCAAAGGGCTCTTCTGCTTGGCTAAACCCTGCACTGACTCCACTTAACTGCAGAGGCAGCTTCTTGTCTCATCCAGCCACATCCAAGGGACTCTGTCATTTCCCAAAGCAAAACAGGACAGCCAATTAACTACTGTGAGGGACATCACAGTATCTTCCCAAAGTAAGGATTACCGAATTCCAAAGGCAATGGTTTGCATGGCAAAAAACCAAACAAACCAACCCTGCAGTTGGTTTGGAAGCCTAGAAGGGAGACGAGACTCCACAGATTCAGATCACCTTCTGCAAGCATGATACCTGGATGAAAATAAAGAACAAGAAAGCCTTCACCAGGAAGCCCTGGACATGCTGTGAGGAGAGAGGAGCTCACCTAAATGGACAGGAAGGCAGGTAACAGGATTATTGTGGGGACAATTTAATTTCTGTTTATCCCTGTCTTTGTAGAAGTGGTGTCCCCTTTAAACTTTGTAAGTTAGTATCTATATTTCCTTCCACCTACCAAGGTATAGCTGATTTCTGATTACTGTCCAAGCCTTCTGGCAAGATAAGGTATGCATTTGGATGAAGCCCAAGAGGATGCTTTTGAGGCTCACCAGTGTTTGTAGCATGCCCTCTCCTGCAGCCCTTCCTGTCATTTACAACTAGGAGCCCTGCCTATTTTCAGGCTACCAGGTCAGTCACAGCACCCAGTGAAAAGGCAAAATGTTCCCATGCCCTTGTTCCCAGGCCTACTCCCCCACAGCCCCTCCATATCCAGCGATCCTCTGTGGCTGAGGCTGTAGAACTGGGATAGTTGGGTCCACTCTGGGCCCAGCACAGCAGTTAGTGTGAGTCAGCTCATCCTTTGCTGCTTCTCAAGCAACAGCTTTTCCTCCTTGTCTCTCTGCCTTAGGCTGCTCTGTGTATCTCCTCTGGTCACAGACAGACAGGAGAGGGACTGTTTAGAAGGGCCCATGGAGACAGGACAAAGAACAACGGTTTTAAACTAGAAAAAGGTACTTTTAGATTGGACATTAAGAAGAAGTTCTTTACTACGAGCATGGTGAGACACTAGAAAAAGTCGTGGACACCTCATCCCTGAAGATTTTTAAGGCCAGGCTGGATGAGGCTTTGAGCAGCCTGATCTGCTGGGAGGTGTTCCTGCTCATAGCAACTCAAGCCATTCTGTGATTCTGTGATAACCCATCTCAAGAGCCAGAGGCAGACTATGATCCTGCAGCTCAAGCATCCTGAAGTCACACTGCGAGAAATGAGAACCAGGAAGAAATCTGCGTCCCCAGTGACTGTTAACCCACACCCCTGTGCAGTGACAAGGACCAACTAACATCTCAGTGAGCCAGGTGAAGTGAAAATATGAAAAGAGGAGAGACAAGTAAGAGTCACAGAGAGTCAGAAAGAAACTCAAGGGACAGAGGACAGGAGGTATGTTTGCTTAACTAGCAAAACAGTCAGGAAAGCAGTGCTACATCAAGTCTAATAACAACAAAGGCAAATGATCCTTCTCAACCTGCCAGGGAAGCACCTCCCCTCTCACTGCAGCATCCCCAGAACTCATTTATTTTATCTAATCACCACCAACAGGCATCTGCTGCTGTTTGCATCCTCACTCCAATGAGCAAAAAACAGGAGCTGGGGAGCAGGAACGTGACTGCAGAGATCATTTCTCATCAGGAGCACCTGCTCCTCGAGATGATCCAGAATTGTCCCAAAGTTAGGAGAAGGAAAGAAGAAGTGCAGCAAAGAAATTAAAGAAAGAAAATCTTTAAAGAGAGGCAGTGAAAGAGAAAATGCCACATCGAGAGGCAGATCAGGGCTGAATGCCAAGACCAGTGCCCAACCACACTGTCCCAAAAGCAACTACTGCCTTTTCTAAAGCTGCCAACTTGAAGCTGGGGTTAATTCACACAACAATCTGAAATTGTCTTTTCTAGTACACCATAAGGGGTCTGCATCCTATTTGTCATGTAAACATGAGGATGTGGAGCTCCAATTAAAGGTGTCTCTAGCCCAAATAGAGCTCACAACATTTCTGGCTTACCAATCTACTTCAAAAAGCCTCACAAGGTGTCCTCTGGGAATAATCTCTCTCAGGTAGCACAGACACAAAGAGAAGGTGGTTAGTCACTCACTCAAAAAAAAACAAGGTTTTTAATTTCTTTGCAAAGACAGAACTTTAATAAACAAACCCACACTGCCTTTGACAAAAATGCAACTACCCCAGAACAGGTTTGTTCCCAGTGGCCACTGGAACACTTGTTAAGGTGACTTACCTTGTAGAGAAAACAGAGCCCTGTCACAACCAAATGCTTAGCAAAAGCTATTACTGCCCCTGATGGAAAGGCACAGATGGTAATTCAGTGTCAGCAAGTCTGATAAAATGCTGCAGAGAGGCAGGAGATGGAATTATTCTTCTCCTGTGCCACATCACTGAGCCCATCAGCCCCAGACAACAGACGTAAAACATTTGCCTCAAAAGACAATCACTTGTAATATGTGCTGGTAGAAAAACACAGGCTGAGGGCTTAGGGTAACACAGGAGCATAGAATTTCCTCTTATTAGAAATATGAACCTGAATAACCTGAATTTCCTCCGTGTTTTGGAGAGCTCCCACAGGCCTTGCCTTAGCGAGAGTTTAACTTGAATCATTCAATTACCTTGAGTAGGGTTATTCCCATGCTGATGGAAATGGGCAGTCTCCCTCTCAATATCATAAACTTCTTCCATGTGGTACTTAGGAGTTCATCATCATTAATTTCTTTGGGCAAGAGCCTTGTTAAATGAAGCTTGACCACAAGCACCAATCCCAAATGCTTTGCCTGTATTTCTCCCCTTCTTTTAACGACCTAAGTTAGTGGCAGTAGGGTCCACTGACTATACCAAGGCAAAGTCCTTTCATCATCCAGACAGACAGCAGGGACCTGACCTCTGGGATTTCATGAATCTGTGTTTATACTACAAGGATCTGTGGTTATAAAATAGGAAGTGTTTCAAGGCTCTAACAACAGAAGTTGATGCTCCAGCATTACAAAGCCTGCAGGTGCCAAATACATCAATACCAGAAGAGATTCTGGATGCCACACACTCCAATTTTCACACACCCTTGTCTCTAATAGAGTTCAAGACAGGCAGCAAACACACTGCAGCAGCAGCTACACTGCAGGTAGGTCCAGTCCCACAATGTTATGTGTCTGCAACTTTACTACTAGGAGTAAAGCTGCAATCTGTTTTCAGCTCGAGTATATTGGCTGGCAAAACTCCCCTTCAGTAATTTAAGGCAACTCCCTTCTCAGCAATGAGTGCAAAGTAAAAGCAATTGAAAAGCCTCCCCTCAAACACAGCACCTCCCATTCTGCTGTACTGCAGAGCTGTGGTTTGGTTCTTCAAACTGAGCTGACTGCTCATACTGGTAATAGATTTCCTGGTATGTCTCTTTACATCACCCCCAAAGAAGATTTTTGTTGATTATCATGTCCCAAAAAAAACCAAACTACCAAAAACCAAAAAACCCACAACCCAAAACAAAAAACCCACCAAACTTGAAGATGTTTTCTATCTTGACTTGAATGTTTGCCTAAGCAGCCCTCAAACTGCATGCTTGCTCAGAAAAGCTGCTGGAACATGATGAGACTATTCCAAGCAACGACCCAAAAATGCATAGAGAGATAGAGATGATCCTGCTGGGATGAACCACTTCATTTCCAAAGGCAGATCATGGGCAGGAGATAGGGAAAAGAACAAAAAAGAATGAGGTGCAGGTTCTCTCTCACCCTCTATTCTCAAGTGAGTATGCTTAGCAAGAGCTGCCTCCCTCAGCTTATACCCAGCACTGGAATTCCCCAGCCTGCAAGTGGCAGACCCTCCACTCTCCCAACAGCAAGAAGAGCAGGTAGCTACTGGAGCAAACATGTGGCTTTAGTTTGTGGAGCAGAAGCCCTCACCAGTACCAACTTCAAACTTGAAACAATCATACCAGTACCACAAGATCCCAGCAAGGTAGGGGTTGGAAGGGGCCTCTGGGGATCATCATCAAGCCCAATGTCCCTGCTAAAGCAGGGTCATCCAGAGCAGGTTGCCCTGGATCTCAATGTCGAGTCTCCAAAGGAGATCCACCACCTCTGTGGGTGGCCTGCTCTAGGGCTCTGGCACCCTCACATGAAAGGTTTTCCCTCCTGTTCAGATGGACTCTCTTCGGTTCCAGTATGTGCCTATTACCCTTTGTTATGTCACTGGGCATCACTGAAAAGAGTCTGCTCCCATCATCTTGACACCTGGCTTCAGAAGGAAATCCAGTACACTGGGAATCCTGTCAAATTCTATCAAATTATGAATGAATTAGAGGTCTGTTTGCTGTTATACACCGATGTGAGCTGCTTCATAATCTTCACTAGAATTCAGGGGACCACCAAACACTGTTTTCTGCACAGAGATGCTGGGAGGAGGTCAGCATCACCCCTGCCTCCTGCTGCTAAGTGCCCTATCCTTGGAAGTGCAGGTGGATGTGTTGCTGAACACTGGGTAGTAAAATTGCTTCCATAATGAGGCGTTGGTCAGAGGGCTGAGCTCACTGATATAACCCTCCCCTGCAGGGTGGCTGCATTCTCTGTATCCCAGCGGCAACAGTTGCGACTGCTGCACTTAAGAAACCTTGGCAATTACAGCTGGATCTCAGCCATGCCTTTTGGATATATCCTTCACCATGAAGGACAAGTCTACTAATTACAATTGCTATAGCTCTGAAATAACTAAAGTCTTTCAAGTAGAAGCTTCTAATGGTTTTAACTGTGTCATGCTTTTGTTTTAAAGCCTGTTCCACACTAGCCACATCAGATGCAATTTGGACGCAAAACCGCTGGTATTCACTTGTCTCTACACTCCTCAGGGACAGCTACACACAGAATCAGACTGTTAGAGGTGACAAGGGACCTTGAAAGATCATCAAAAGGCCAACTCCCCTGCCAGAGCAGGATCGCCTAGGGTAGGTTACACAGGAACACATCCAGGTGGGTTATAGATGTCTTCAAAGGAGACTCCACCACCTCTCCAGGCAGCCTGCTGCAGGGCTCTAGCACTCTCTCAGTGAAAAGGTTTTCCTCTGCTCCAGCTTGCACCCATTGCCCCTTGTCCTATCATCAGACACCACTGTGCAGAGCCTGGCTCTGTCCTCCTGACACTGCCCTTCACATCTTTATAAACATGAATGAGGTCACCCCTTAGGCTCCTCTTCTCCAAGCTAAAGAGCCCCAGCTCCCTCAGCCTCTCCTCACAAGGGAGATGTTCCACTCCCTTCAGCACCTTTGTGGACTCTTTCAAGCAGTTCTCTGAGGTCCTTCTTGAACTGAGGGGCCCAGAACCAGACACAATATTCCAGACGTGGCCTCAGCAGAAGGAGGAGGGGGAGGAAAATCTCTCTCAGCCTATTGCCCACACTGCAGAACAGACATTTCTCCAACAGAAACAGGATCTATTGTAAAAAAGAAACCTTAGAAAGTGTTCATTGCAAATGGAGCTGTATCTGCACTATAAAGACCATCAAGTTTCTCAGACATGCTCAAGTAATTAAGGGTGCTAATGTTTGATGGGCATGCACCAACCAGAGCACCTAAGAGTTGCCCTGAACACCTCCATCCAACTGCCTCAGTTAGCCTAGTTGTAGGGCAAAGGCTGACTCTTCCACTTCTGGTGTTCTGATTCAACTTGGAAGCTGTAACTAAAACAAACAAATCTACTTTTTTTTTTAAAAACTAAATAAATTTTTAAGAAAGATTTTAACGCAGCTGGCAGACATTTTTCTACTAACAGCCCACTTGTTAAAACACATTTTTGAGATTTTAAAATCAGACTTCCTTGCTAATCTTGGGGCAAGAGCCTGGCTTTTAACAGGCCAGGTCACTCAGAGTCCTGTAGGCAATCTGACAGAGATGCTGGCTTGTCTCTTGTTGCACACCAAACTCCTATTGACCCCCTTCCCAGGAGCAGCTCTAGGTCCTTCCCAGCACTACAGCTTGCCAAAGCTCTTCTCTTTCCATAGAATATCTGTGTTTTGAATGATTTTCCTCCTAAATGTGCCAGCTTACATTTTCCCACTCTAAACCTCATTTCGTTTGAGTGTGTTTTTAAGCTCTCTAGAAACTCTCTCCCCTTGACAGTATTTCTCTGACTTGTTGAGTGGTGTGAGCACATTCCACTATTGAGTTTAACCACCTCTGCAGCTCCTCCCCACTGCTTCCTTCCCCCGACCTGCCACTTGCTCCTACATACCCACACACGAACCAACGTGAAGGCTACAGCAAGGAGCCTCTGCAAGCCCATCCCCTCGTTACAGTGCAGTCTCATCTCTTCCCAGAGAGTAATAAGCACTTCATCACCTACTTGTATAACTTGATCTAAAGTTTTGATCAGATCTGCCTGGCAGAATTTGTCTTTTATAAAGCTGAGGCTGTTTATTGCTCCTTGATCTTCTCCAGACTTCCCCTCCCAGCTCAGAGCCAAGAAATTGTCTGGCTGCTGCAGAGCTACACATTATTTCATTGCCATTTTAATTTTATTCCCCCCCCACCCCAGATCCTCCTTTCACCATCTTTTCACCCAATTCTCATCTGGCTCAGATTCCTGTGGAGTTGCTGGTGAAACATCCCAGAGCCTTCTTCCCAGATATTACATGAGGTTTAAAATATGACTTATACACTGCTGGCAAAAGGGGACTTTCTACTATAGACAGGATTTTTCCTACAGCTTTCCCATCAGATGAGTTTGTGGTGGAACTACACTGGGAGACAGTGATAACTTTTAGTACTTTCTACTGCACCAGGCATTTTTCAATTATTTTTATTTTGGTTAAAGCTTACTTTGTGTATGGCAAAGATGCTAAGATGCAAACTGTTACATTCTACAAAACCCCTTCTTACTACACACAGAAATCCTGATAACCCTGAGTGTGATTGTTCACTTATTTACAGAATGACCTTATTTAGAGGGTAAAAGTGCTCTTAAAAAAAAGTACACTAAGCTTTCTTACAGTCCTAGACGTGTTCAAGGCCAGGTTGGATGAGGCCTTGAGCAACCTGGTCTAGTAGGTGTCACTGGCCCATAACAGAGGGTTAGAACTAGATGACCTTCAAGGTCCCTTCCAACACAAACCAGTCTGTGCCCCCCTAGAGAAACTACAAGCACTGCTAATTCCAGGAGCAATGTCACAAAACACAACACTTAAGTACTTAAGCATGTCTCACCCTGAGTGTCAGGTTAGTATCACAGAATATTAGGGGTTGGAAGGGACCTTCAAAGATCATCAAGTCCAACCCCTCTGCCAAAGCTAAGTCACCTAGGGTAGGTCACACAGGAATGCATCCAGGTGGGTTTTAAAAGTGTCCACAGAAGGAGATTCCATGACCTCTCTGGGCAGCCTGCTCCATGGACCCAGCACTCTCACAGTATTAAAGTTTCTCCTCGTGCTGAGGTGGAATCTCCTGGGTTCCAGCTTATACCTATTGTTCCAAAGGACAGAGCCTGGCACCTTCATTTTGACATCCACCCCTCAGATATCTGTAGACATTAATAAGATCCCCTCTCAGCCTTCTCCTCTCCAGACCACACAGCCCCAGGTCTCTCAGTCTTTCCTCACAGCGGATAGGATACATATTTGTATTTTTCCTGATTAGGAAGGTCAGGGGAAGACTGTCCAATGCCAGTAACACTTCGCATGAAGAACTGGGAGCACCCCTCTGGGTCTTGCTTTCCCACTCGTGGCTCTGCTGAAAACAAGGACCATTTGCATGTGTCTGGGCTCAGCCCCGAGTGAGTCTCTTGCCAAGACTCATTTATCAGTTTAAGTAAACAATAATGTAATTTCAAACACAAGGCTTTCGAACTGGTAGCTGGAATATTTCAACAAATAGCTTGGCTGTTTTCCATGGTTATCTTGCAGCATATTTTCAGACCACAATTAGCACAGAATATATCCTTTCTTCACAAAATAGCCTTCTCTTGTGTTTGTGAGAAGACTGCCAGCCACACAGTAGAGTGCAGAAGGATGGCACATCCCCACTAAGAACCAGTGGAGCTCTACAGCTTTACTCCAGCTGAGGTTCCCACATGGGCTTTGCTGTGTATTCTCCCAGGCAGCAAGCATGGCTCGGGACTGATCGTACCAACAGGGGCTGAAGAAATGTGCTAGCACTGGTGAAAAGAATCACCTCCTGAAGATGTCCTCAATCAACAAGGGAGAGTGTAGAGTCTTGCACCTGGGAAGGAACAACCCCAGGTATCAGTATAGGCTAGGGACTGACCTGTTGGAAGGTAGTGAAGGGGAAAAGGATTTGGGGGTCCTAGTGGATAAGAGGTTGACCATGAGCCAGCAATGTGCTCTGGTGGTCAGGAGGGGCAATGCCATTCTGGGGTGTATTAGAAGGGCTGTGGTTAGTAGGTTGAGAGAGGTTCTCCTGTCCCTCTACTCTGCCCTGGTGAGGCCACATCTGGAGTACTGTGTCCAGTTCTAGGCTCCCCAGTTCAAGAAGGACGTAGAACTGCTCAAGAGAGTCCAGCACAGAGCCACAAAGATGATTAATGGAACATCTCTCTTATGAGGAGAGATTGAGGGAGCTGGGGCTGTGCTGCTTGGAGGAGACTGACAGGTGACCTCAATGTTTATAAATATGTAAAGTTGAGTGCCAGGAGGCTGGAGCCAGGCTCTGCTGGGTGATGCCCAATGACAGGACAAGGGGCAATGGGTGGAAGCTGAGGCAAAGGAAGTTCCATGGAAACATGAGGAGGAATTTTTTCCCTGTAAGTGACAGAACACTGGAACAGGCTGCCCAGGGCAGTTGTGGAGTCTCCCTCTCAGGAGATATTCAAAATCCGCCTGGACATGTTCCTGTGTGATTGGTATAGGTGATCCTGCTGTCAGGGGAGATGGACTGGATGAGCTTTTGAGATTCACATTCTGTGAATCCTCTCCCATCGCAGCTTTCTCAGATTTAACTCACAGCATCCATTGTGGCCATTGTCATCTCAAAACATCTGGAACTTACATTTGTTGGCTTATGCCACAGAGTAAAGTGGATCAACTAAAATGTTGCCATTTCTCGATACACAGTTGTTCTACCTTTATCCCTGGAATACTAACTTCTTCTAATCCCCACTCACCTGAACCACAAGATTCAGCTGAAAAACTGATACCTGCTGACAGCAATTACTTGAAAAGGAATTAGTTCAACAAAGCCAGTCTAATTACTAATGATCTTGTGACTAGTTACTCTCTTCAGATGCTCAGTAAACCACCCATAAAAACTCATTCCACCTACTGTTTATCTTGTCAGGCAAGCTTCTGACAGGGAGCCAGAACGACTTGCCCCAGGAAGGAACCCAACCAAGCACACAAGCCAGCACCCTGAGGGATAAATTCAACCACTGAGGCAAGCTCAAAAAAACCTCAGAATCCAGTGGTTGATGTAAATGTCTGTGCCAGCATCAACCAGCACTCCAAGTGTATGGCTACATGTAAAGGCCACAATGTCGCTTAATTCAGTGCACTTTGGGGTTGTTTTGGTTTGTTTCCTTTTTTGGCAATCTCGACCCTCTCCCCGCTCTTCTGCCTCTAAGCCACTCCTTGCCCTGTGCAGCTCTTCTTCCTTTTCCCTGGCTCAGGAGAGCTGGCAGCAGCTCAGTTCCTCCAGAGCAGGAAGCTAGAAGCTACCTGCAATTAGGAGCTGGCAAATGCAGTTACTCCTCAGTTCCTACCACCTCCTGACAGCTGAATCCATTATCAGCAATCTGCTCTTTCCTGATCCACCGGAAGGCTTTGCGAACTGCTTTAAACTTTCCCATAGCTCCGCTGGAGGACACAACCTGCTCTGACAAACGCAAGCCTGAGGCAGTGCTCCCGCTTGGCCACAAAAGAAGCAGAAACAGACAGCACTAGGAAGCAGCAGAGCGAAAGCTGTCCTTCGCTTACAGGTTCTGCCCCTCTGCCTTGCTTGAGAAGCACTCGGTGCTGCTGCTTGCTCCTCCAAAAATGAGCTAACAAAGGTTCTAAATTCACCTCCATGGAAACTCCCAGGTTCCAGTAGGAAACAGAAGATTTTAGACAAGTTGTGTGGTGTTTGCAGTTGAGCTGATTGAAGATTATAGAATCAGAGAACACTTTATGTTGGAAGGGACCTTTAAAGGAGGTTCAACTCCCCTGTAGGGAGCAGGGACATCTTTAGATGGTTGCTCAGAGCCCCATCCAACCTGACCTGGAATGGTTCCATAGATGCAGAAGATATAACCTCTCCTCCACCTCAAAATCAATCCTGTAGCAAACACATTTGGTTTTCACTAGATTTGGGCCCAAACTTGTCTATACTCATCTCAACACTGCTCCAACCATCACTCTTCCCATTATTCAGTACTCCTGCAGGCTGCTTGAGTTTTGCAGCAATCCAGAAGTTGTTTGGATTCCATATTCTTTTGTGTTTATTTTTTGATAGTTCAAAGGACAGCAGTGTGGGGTTGGGTTTTGTTTGGTGTGGGGAAGGAGGGTTTAAAGAACCAGAGCTCTTGCTCTGGACCGCTCGTTTTTTGGCATGCTTTCCCAGCATTTTGCAGCACGTTCTCAATGGCATTGTGCAATCATTTCATTAGTCTCCACTGCTTCACTTGGCAGTAAGATGCATTATAAAATGATGTCATGTCTTGGAAAAATATGGAAGTCAGGGGAGGTGACAGATCCAGACCCTAAAAATCACAGGTACTTGGAATTCAGACACCCCCATTTGCACGCCTGTCACCTCTGGCTTTCACCTATAAGCCTCATCACCATATCACCGTTATCAAACACACAGAGCTGCTCCCACCACCACTGCACCACTATCACCCCCCTTCCAAAGAACAAAGGAAACATCTTGGGCCCATTTTTAGAGCACTTTGTGGACTACCAAAGGGGAGCTTGCATCCAGTTCAGCACACAAGGCACAGCACCGACCTACACCACCTCCCTCCATGCTCTTTACTACCACAGCATGATGTGATGTGCATGACATGAGTCACCACAAAGGAACAAAGCCTGGTTTGCCATCTGACAACCCTACTGAGTGTGTTTCACTTCAGAAACAAAGACATAATTAGACCTCCCAGATGCCTGAATAGAGGTAGTCTTTGGCAGTGGACAGGCACCAAATTCTTGCCTTAAGTCACCCAGCAGCTCCTGGAGTGCCAAACACTTCCACAGCAAACAAAATCTAGCAAGGAAGTTTTGCTGGCAGGAAAGAGCTGTTTCTTGAGCAGAGGGTCTCCTTCTCCCACCTGCCCCATCACACTATATGCTGTGTGGAATCCTCTCTTCAGGGACTGTGGAGAAGTGGTAAACCTTTCCAATTCTGCATCTAAATTGCAGTTTCCCAAGCTGTCCCTATTGCCTTGGCAACAGAGAGGACACATAGCCAAACAGCCAGAGCGCTGACCTGCAGCTTGTGAGGAAACTCAGCTTTGCCTCAAGTTTTAGTGTGGCCTCAGACAAAGTCAATTATCTCCATGCTGCTCAACTTCCTCTTGCTGCAAGGCACAGCAATGTCCACAACATGCTCTGAAGTCACAAAGGTATATTACTTAATAATGGTAGCAGGACATAGCTTGGACCACACAACTAAGTGATAATGAAGCAGGTAAGATAAACAACGTGGAAATCAACTCCAAGTCTACCAGTACGTGGTAGTAGTGCAAGATGGCTGGGTGTAACCTTCTTTCCCCACTTCTCTACCAGAGTTACTCGCCTGTTAAACTGTGATAGATTCTCCACATCCAGGAGTTCAGCCTGTGCCACACTCTGGGAACATTTCTGATGGCACCAACAACTTCGGTGAACTTGGTCCTTTGATTCTCAGCTGATGCTTGAGTAGCTTTCAACTTATTCATAGCCTTACTAACCCCTCACCACAGTCATAGAATCATAGAATGGTAAGGTTGGAAGGGACCTCAAGGATCATCTAGTTCCAACCCCCTGCCACAGGCAGGGGCACCTCCCACTAGAACAGATTGCTCTGTTAATGGAATAAACAGAAAAGTTACGGCAGATCAAAAATACAACACAGAGATAAGTGAGAACACAACGTTCAGCAACCTTCCAAATAACAAAACAGCCATACAGGCACATCTGCAAGCCAGCACCAAGAGCAGCTGATGGAGTTCAGGCAACAAAGATGTCCCTCAACTGCATTGATTTCAGGTTTACAAAAGTGACTGCAGCAATGGAGCCTTGTACTGACCCAAGCCTGGATCATGGTAGAAGGAGCTACATCTGGAGAAAATGTCCAGACACCCCACAGAGAGGTGCAGATGGGAAGCCATGCTCTGCTCCATCCACTCATTATTCAGGCATGCAGCAAAAGCATGCACAGGGCATGTAGCCAGCCTGAACCTGCAGAAGACAAAACACACTAAGATCTGAGAAACACCGAAGACCTGGTGTCTCAGCATCTTCCCAACAGCTCTCAGCACCGTGACCAGAAGGACTAACATTCTGCCATTGAGCACTGCAGGCTCACTGAGAGTTACAGCATCATTCTGGCATAAGGGCTGCCATGCCCCCAGGGAGCAGGAAAAGAGCACTGCAGTACCTGCACAGCCTTCATCTCTTACACTAGCCAGAGATAAACAGCCATGTCATGGCAGGTTGTGCAGCCCTTAGCCAGGTTCTGGAGCTTCTCACACAAAGCCCCTCTCCCAATACATATGTGGTTGTAAAATGTAGGTGACACCTCTGAGTGCTACCTCTTCACTGCTCTAGCGAGTGGCTGAGATCTGGAAGGTTGCAAACATCGCTCATGCAAACTTGGTATCTCTGACGATGCAGTCAATCAAGTCATAGAATCATAGAATCATAGAATGGTAAGGGTGGAAGAGACCTCAAGGATCATCTAGTTCCGACCCCCTGCCATAGGCAGGGACACCTCCCACTAGCACAGGTCACTCAAGGCCTCCTCCAACCTGGCCTTGAACACCTCCAGGGAGGGAGCAGCCACAACCTCCCTGGGCAACCTGTGCCAGTGTCTCACCACCCTCACTGCAAACAACTTCCTCCTAACATCCACTTTCAATCTCCCCTCTGCCACTTCAAACCCATTGCCCCTTGTCCTGGCATTGCAAGACCTTGTCAATAGTCCCTCCCCAGCCTTCCTGGAGCCCCCTTCAGATCCTGCAAGGCCACTCCAAGGTCTCCTGGAAGCCTTCTCTTCTCCAGGCTGCAGAGCCCCAACTCTCTCAGCCTGTCCTCACAGCAGAGCTGCTGCAGCCCTCTCAGCATCTTGGTGGCCTCCTCTGGACTGGCTCCAACACTTCCATGTCCTTCCTGTGCTGGGGGCTCCAGAACTGCACACAGGACTGCAGCTGGGGTCTGAGGAGAGCAGAGCAAAGGGGCACAATCCCCTCCCTTGCCCTGCTGCCCACACTGCTCTTGCTGCAGCCCAGCACACAGTTGCTGTCTGGGCTGCACTCACACTGCAGCCTCATCTTGAGCTTTTCATCACCCCAGACCCCCAGGGCCTGTTCCTCAGGGCTGCTCTCAGCCATTCCCCACCCCACCTGGAGCTGTGCTTGGGATTGTGCCTACCCAGGTGCAGGACCTTACACTTGGCCTTGTTGAATGTCATGAGGTTGGCCTGGGCACACCTCTGCAGCCTGTCCAGGTCCCTCTGGATGGATCCCTGCCCTCTAGCAAGTCTCCTGTGCCACACAGCTTGGTGCCATCTGCACACTTGCTGAGGCTGCATTGATTCCTCTGTCTATGTCACTGACAAAGATGTCAAACAGCACTGGTGCCAGCACTGACCCCTGAGGGACACCACTTGGCACTGGTCTCCAGGTGGACATTGTGCCCTTGATCACCACTCTGTCTGCCACCATCCAGCCAATTCCTTATCCAGCAGTGCTCCACCCATCAAGTCCATGTTTTTCCAGTTTAGTGATTTCCAGTCATCACTGAGCATAGCATGTCAGCCTGAGCATTTTTTGGATGGTGACTTAGGGTGCTATGGCACATGTCTAGGAAGAATTACAGAACTAGTCTGAGTCTGCAGAAGACTCAGCAACCTGCAGCTCTGGGGTGCTACAGATTATAAACTGAAATGATGAAAACTTCGTTTTGTCCATCTCCAGCTATCTTAAGACCACCTGTCTTAAGACAAGCAAAAGAGTTCGGAATAGATGTGTTTGCCCTCTTATCTGTAGGCATCTAAGATAAATCATCAACAGAGCAGAGTCTACATCACATGCAGACCCCAGAACAATCCCACGCTGCTGCCGTTGTTGCAAAACAGGTTGCTCTGAACCACTGTGTCTTTTCCCAGCTCCAAAGCAGCTGGCACTGCAGTCTGGGGATCATGTTGCTTGTGTCGGCACCAGGGCTTGTTGTTAGCTGTGAGTGCACCACAGAGTAATCTGTGTGGGATGAACAGAGGAAACGGCCATGTGTGTGCAGGAGAACCTCTCATCCCATGTTCAGCCTTTCCAACACAGGCTACCAGGAAAATGCACCCAAAAAAAGGTGAGGAAAAAGCATCTTGTAAGGGGAACAACCACAAGCTGACAGAGCCCAGAAGTGTGTTGTGCTTTCTGCTAGAGCAGTGTGTGTGGTGTTCTAAGCAGGAGCAATTAGAACAGTGCATAACAGCCAGAGGAGCAAAGAACTGCTCAGCAAAGCTGCTTCATCTATAGCTGTCAATGTTTCCCAACAATTACCTACAGAAGGCTGTGAACCCCCCTCAGAACAAGACATGCCAGGAACAAGAACTCACATTTTTAAGTAGTGCGACTGAAATACCACACATGAAATGGATCAATAATTATTCAGGCAGTCCACAAATAAAATCTGTAGGGCAAAGGGAGAGCAACCCAAATCAGTGCCTCACTTTCGTAGCTGGATGGAACTCTCATTCTGTCAGTGCCTGCATTTTTAGACCTGAGGAAGAAACAGCCCTGGAAGTCTTTAAAACTCAGACTGAGCTGGTAGTTGTCATTTCACATTAGGGAATCTCAATTCAAACTCTGCTCAGAAACCCACCTCTCAGGTACGCAACTTTCCCTGGGTTTTATACAGTAAATGCTCAGAGGAGAACAAAGTAACCTCTTGAAAAGGAACAGCTTCCATGACCTCAGAGAACTTCAGCGAGATTCTGGACTATGCTGAGAGGAAGAACTTCAGTGATTGCTACTGCTGGTACAATCCTCACTTCAATACAGACTGGGGGATGAGGTGATAGAAAGAAGCCCTGCAGAAAAGGACTTGGGGGTGCTGGTGGATGAGAAGCTGGACATGAGCAGACAGTGCACACTTGCAGCCCAGAAGGCAAATGGCATCCTGGGCTGCATCAAAAGAAGCATTGCCAGCAAATAGAGAGAGGTGATTCTGCCACATTGTTCTGCCGAGATCTCACCTGCAGTACTGGGTCCAGGTCCAGAGCCCTCAACATGGGAAGGACATGGACTTGATGGAGCTGGGCCCAGAGGAGGGCCATGAACATGACCTGGGAGCTGGAGCACCTCTACTACAAAGACAGGCTGAGGGAGCTGGGGTTGTTCAGCCTGGAAAAGAGAAGGCTCCAAGGAGACCTAATAGCAGCTTTCCAGTACCTGAAGGGAGCCTGTAAAGGAAGATGGAGAGAGACTTTACAAAGGCCTGCAGTGATAGGACAAGGGGCAATGGCTTCAAACTACAGAATTTAGATTTAGATTGGAAGTTAAGAAGAAGTTTTTACAATGAGGGTAGCGGAACACTGGAAGAGGTCGCCCAGGGAGGTGGCTGAGGCCCCATCCCTAGAGATATTGGAGGTGAGGTTTGACATGGCTCTGGACAACCAGATCTAGTTGAGGATGCCCCTGCTAACTGCAGAAGGGTTGGACTAGATGACCTTTGGAGGTCCCATCCAACTCAGACCACGCTGTGATTCTGTGATGTGTGTTTGGCTAGTTTAGAGGCCCTTACTAAGCTAACAGGAGATGTCTAACCTAGGAGAGACTCAAGCCAGATAGTCCTCATGGTACAGTGCTAAATTCATGCTACCACTCTGAGCTGGTTATCATGGTATCCAACTCTGTAATGGGTCTCCCAGAAGGGCCACAGCCAGCCTCTCCTTGAGCCCTTCTCTCCAGAGCCATCTCCTTGCAAGAGGAGGTTAAGTGTCAGAAGTGGGAACATGGGGTAGAAAAGGGGTAAGGCAGAAATGGGGGAAGGAGAAGATACCAAAATACTCCTCAGAGACTTTGTTGCTCAGGGCTTTCTGATTCATCTAAATGGAGCCAGTGAACACTTCTCTGTATCTGTAGCTTTGATAAGTTCTTACAGTCTGGTAGCTCAATAAAGCATGGAAACAGAGCTTGGCTTCATCACAGCACTGTGCAGTAGGCCATAAACAAGCTGCTTAGGAAGACAAACACTTCAAACTGTATTTGTCAGATAAACTGGGGAGAATACAGCTGGTGATCACATCAACCTTACTATTGTACTTATTAATTTGCTTCTTAACCCACCAGGCACTAGCACTGACAGCAGGTCTCTTAGTCATTAATGAAGACTAATTGTTCTTCTCACTTGAACCCACTTGTAATTTAAGCCCTGTAAAGGAGTCACCATATCACAACAGCAACAGCTGAGCTGGTAGGAACTTCCACAAACAGAACTACTTTGGCAGTAGTTGCTTAGCTGTTTAAAATCATCTGAAAACATGCAGACAAAGACCTCTCACTAATGAGGTCTGCAGAGCTGGGAGTTTATGGGGGAAGTCCTATGAGCAAGATAGCTGTCAACAAACCTTGAGCTTCTTAACTGGAATGAGCTGCTCACAAAACTGGCAGCATCACAGTGCCTCTGTGCTTTGCCATCAAACTCATTCACTAGACATCAGTTCAAAACACTTCTTAGCTTTCTGAAAACCCTCATTTATAACCTCTGTCTTTCTAAAAGGAGTTCAAGAAAGCAAAAAGAAAGCACCATCCCTTTCTAGCAGAAACCACCTTTGTGTGCCTACCTCATCTTTGCTGGCCTGCCCTGTTTTGGGGAGGAGAAAGTATTTTTCCTCAAACCTGATCCAGTATCCTCTCTAAGAGCAGCTATACCACTGGAAATGTGAAGGACTGTTGTTAATAAGGTAACATTCCACCTTTTGCCCACACATCCTAGAACCTTTCTCCTTTGGAAAAGAGAAAGTCAAGCCAAGCCAAAAGTGCTCTGTATTCTTGAGGTCTCACCTCTGGTGGATCTAAGGATTACTTCTATCCTTCTGATAGGAATCGAAGAACTACCTCCTCCTTTTTTCCCCCCACTCATTGATTTCTTAGGATGCAAACAGCAGCACAGCCTGATCATTGACAGTCAGTAGCATTTCCTACATCTGCCTCCTATTCCTCATTGTTTTTCAGTAATATTGCCTGGCTGTGTTGGATTTCTAAGCATAAAAGGCTTCCAAGGTGATCAGACAAGTTCTTCCCATAGAAGAAGCAGCTCTGCTATGAGGACAGGCTGAGAGAGTTGGGGCTCTGCAGCCTGCAGAAGAGAAGGCTTCCAGGAGACCTTAAGAGTAGCCTTCCAGTATCTGAAGAGGGCTACAGGAAGGCTGGGGAGGGACTATTGACAAGGTCTTGTAATGACAGGACAAGGGACAATGGGTTTGAACTGGCAGAGGGGAGATTTAGACTGGATGTTAGGAGGAAGTTCTTTGCAGTGAGGGTGGCGAGACACTGACACAGGTTGCCCAGGGATGTTGTGGCTGCTCCCTCCCTGGAGGTGTTCGAGGCCAGGTTGGATGAGACCTTGAGTGAGCTGTGCTAGTGGGAGGTGTCCCTGCCTATGGCAGGGGGTTGGAACTAGATGATCCTTGAGGTCCCTTCCAACTTTACCATTCTATCATAAGAAATGTCTATCAAAAGATATCAGACATGAGGGTAAGACAACATTCAGCTTTGAGAATCTCAAAGCTGCAAGAAGACAGAAGCCTATTTGTTGTTGCACTTTTTTTAACCTATCAGTTGTTGCCCTTCCTCATTCCCACCCCCTTCTGGGTAGTGCACATCTTTCCTTTCACACTAGAGCTGCCATTAAAGGACTGAGCCAGCAGCAGAACAGAACCTCAGTGACAAATGTACTGTGTCTGTCCAGGATTTTCTGCAATAGAGCCAAAAGCAGCATTAAATAGGAGGATGAAAGGAAGCTTTTCTTTTTTTACTGCAGTATTTGTTAAAAGTAAACACAGACCTGAGTGACTTATTTAAATGTGGAAGCAGCAACCCAATTTAAAGCCTCAGTGCTGGTTTTGTTGAGGTTTTCTTTTTGGTGGGTTTGTTGTTCTTCGGTTTGGTTTTTGTTGGGTGTTTTGGTTTTTTGGGTGGTGATTTGGGGTTTGGGTTGGTTTTTTTTGTTTTGGGGGATTTTGTTTGGGTGTTTTTTGTGGTGGGGAGTGGTGGCATGATGTGTTGGGTTTGGTTTTGGTTGTGGTTTTATTTGTTCGGTTGGGTTGATTTGGCATACCTTAACATTTGGAAATGTGCCTGAGCAAATTGCAAGACAAACTGTCAAATGCCTTTCCAAACCTGTGCAGTTAGGAAACAACAAAACAAACAAACAAAAAAAAAATCACTTCATTGCTATGCATTTATCTCTTTGCTGCTAATTTTATGGGGTGGAAAAGCAGCCAATAGGTCATCTTTTAGGCTGAAAGCAACTGAGCTCACATCAGCTGTCTGCCTAAGAGAGCAGAGCACAGCCCAAAGCCCAGCAGCCATGTCAGACACCCAAGGTGCAGCCCTGCAGTTCCTCTGCACAGCTAGCACGGGGGTCAGCTGCACCTTTCTCAGCTCTGAAGCATCTGCTCCACCACTGTGCCTGGCTAGCCTGCAGTTGTGAGCCAGGCCAGAAACATTACAAGCCTCTTGCTACCAAGCTGAGGCTTCCCCAGTTTCCAAGATTTTCTTTTAAATTTAGCATTTAGCACCTGTAGCATTGGATGGAAAGGGACTTTCATTTGCCCAGCTATAGCTATTCTGAGCACTTTTTAACCAGAGTAACTGTTAGCCCAGCACCAATCCTTCCCCTGGTTGAAGGCACTCATGTTTCCTTGTGAAACACTAACTTTGCATCTCTTAGATGTCTTGCGGAAGGAGCTATCTGACCGCACTCTGAGCTTTAATCATAGAATTATCAGGGTTGGAAGGGACCTCAAGGATCATCATCATGGGCAGGGGCACTTTCCACCAGATGAAGTTAAGGCTTGGAACAGCTTTACTACCTCCCTGCACAGCCTTTCTGAAGGCTCAACCAAAGAAAAGCATCTCTGTGAACCATTAAGAGACACAAGTTTCAGTCAGTTGAACTTTTTTAAAGGCTCATCAATGGTAATGAGCATCTCTGTTAATTTTTCCAGCAGCAACTGAAGCAATGGATTATAGTTCACTAATCGAATGTTCACCTACAAAGCAACACAATTTCAGAATCACAGAAACATTCAGGTTGGGAAAAAACCTCAGAATCACCAAGTCCAATCAATATCCCTACTCTACAAGGCTCACCCTAAACCGTACCCCCAAGCACCACATACAAACAACCTTTAAACACATCCAGGGTTGGTAAGCTGCCCAGGGGCAGCTTATTCCAATGCCTAACCACTCTTGCTGGGAAACATTTTTCCTAATATCCAGTCTAAACCTCCCCAGTTGCAGCTCGAGGTTATTCCCTCTTGTTCTATCACTATTTACATGTGAGAAGAGACCAGCACCAACCTCTCCACTACATCCCTTCTGGTAGCTATAGACAGGGATGTGGTCTCCCCTCAGCCTCCTCTTTCTTACACTAACCAGCCCCAGCTCCTTCAGTCATTCCTCATAAGACTCATTCTCCAGGTCCTTCCCCAGTTTCATTGCCCTCCTCTGCACTCACTCCAGTACCTCCACATCCTTCTTGTACTGAGGTGCCCAAAACTGAACACAATACTGAAGACGTGGCCTCACCAGAGCCAAGTCCAAGGGGACAATCACCTCCCTATCCCTGCTGGACACAGCACTTCTAACACAAGCCAGGATGCCATTGGCTTTCTTGGCCACCTGGGCACGCTGCTTGCTCATATTCAGCTACTTGTCCATTAGAACCCCCAGCTCCCTTTCTGCCAGGCAGCTTTCCAGCCACACTGCCCCAGGCCTGTAGCATTGCTTGGCATTGTTGTGCCCCAAGTGCAGGACCTGGCACTTGGCCTTGTTGAAGCTCATGCCACTAACATTGGCCCATCCATCCAATCTATCCAAGTCCCTCTGTAGAGCCTCCCTACCCTCATGCAGATCAATGCTTCCACCTAACTTGGTGTCATCTGCTGACACAGTCTATATCTTCAACAAGGTCATCAATAAAGACATTAAAGAGAAGTGGTCCCAACACTGAGCCCTGAAGAACACCACTTGTGACCGGCCACCAACTAGATTCAACTCCATTGACCACCACTATTTGGGTCAATTTCTTTCATTAGCATCATTACTTATTTCCCAGCAGCCTTATATCTTGGATAATACACTTACTTTTAAAAATCCATACGTATTGTAAGGGAAGCACTGTCTGTATAAAACATTCTGGTGACTTCTCTCTTTTAAAAGGGACTCAAAAGCAATCACATGCACCCCTATGAGTTCCTACAATAACCAGAAAATGTTATTGCTCTAGGCAGAGAAAAATAGAAACACTTCCAAGAAAAATCCTGAAGTTAACCAGCCATCATTTCTGTTTGACAATTTCAAAACAACCAAAGAAATGAGGTAACTGCTCCTGCCTTCAGGCCACTGAGCTCTGACTTGATACCAGTAATTAAACCTGCTTCATCAGGAACATCTCAGCAACAAACATAATTCAAATGATTCGAGTTCACCAGACAAACTAACAAATTCCCCTTATGAAAGGATACATTCCAATAAATTCTTCTTTCCAACTTGGCATTGCAAGCAAGAGATTTGCAGTGGTTTCTAATGCCAGCAGCCTGAGCTGGAGGATGGGAAGAGCTAATCCTCGAGCAAGCCCTGCAGTTGTTCTGGCTGCCTGCAACTGCTCCAGAGCATTTATAGAATCATAGAATGGTAAGGTTGGAAGGGACCTCAAGGATCATCTAGTTCCAACCCCCTGCCATAGGCAGGGACACCTNATTTAGTTGCATTTAGCCACAGACAAACAGCACTGACAGGGTGCAATGCACTTGGATCCTGCAAATGCCAGGGCAAAACTGCTTTTATTTCATTTTCTTCAGACTTGTGTTGGGTCTGTAACCTCACATGAAAGGATTTGGGTTGTGGTTCCCCCTGCACAAATGCAGAGCTTTGGGTGGGCTACAATCCATATGGCCTCCTTCGGTGCTCTGTTTGCAGAAACTCCCAGTCCAGCAGAGTCCCTCATCACACACAGCATTTTTAGACACTGCACAGCAGTTTTCAATCTGTGCACATCTTAGTTTATTGGATGAAGACATGTCTACACCTCTAGGCAGATGGAGTTTTTTTTGTGGCACTCACTTTGGCAAAATTCCTAAGCTTCTGAATGGAAGGTTTTTTCCCCCTCCTGCACTGCCCAATATCAGTAAAAGTGACAGTAAAATAGGGTACATAAACCATTGCCTCCTCCTGCTCCTCAGTCATCTTGCCCATTCCAACAAGGCCTGAACATGGTCTGTTCCAACAGGCATAAGGAGGTTTTTTACATTGCAAGTATTTGCTTAAAGAGCTGACCCAGACCTGGTATCATTTTGATGTGATACAATCCTGCTCACTTCTGCTCTGTGCCAGCGTTATCTTCCTTGGCTGCTTTGCTTGCACTGAGGGAAGCATTTCAGTGAAAAGCACACTGATCTTTTCATGCTCTGAAACAGACACATCTGTTAGAAATACCTAACCTCTCTGCAGCGCACACTCTCCAAAAAGGCATTTCGCACACCCCAACATCTCTCGATTCCTCCTCAGTGATGTGGAGCAAACCAAACTGAACGAAGCTGAGCCTTGCATGGGAAGTTACAGCAAACAAAAACCTCCAAGATCTGGATTTTATTCTTGGCAGTTCCATCAGTTTGAACTTTTTACACCCACCAAACAAGTCTGAGCTTGCCAAACAGCCACACACATTTGGAAGTCTGGGCAGAGTCTTTCAGGGCAAAACAACATCCTGAGGTCACATAACTGCTCCATTTTTGAGGAATGTGAAGAAAATGGATGGACACAACAGGAGGACTTCCTCTACTGCACACACATGCTACTTGTCTTAAAAATGAGAGAGCAGAGGGGACAAAAAGAAACCCCAGTACAACACAAAACAATGGTAACTAGCAACAGAAACTCTTTTAACCCAAGCCATTAATGTGTCATTTATCAGCACAAATGGCGCGCAGTTCTGCAAGCTCCCTGTTCTTGAATCACTGTGTACATCATCATCACTGCAGCTGTTATTTCAGAATAAGCAATGAAGGCTGAGGCAGCGTTAGCTCTGGAAATCAGAAAGAGGAGTACCTTTCTGAACAGGCCCCCTGAGCTCTCCTCTACGCACAAAGGACAAGTGAACTTCAGTAAACTTACGGACTATTGGATCTGCATGCTGCGTTACAGCCAAGTGTTGTGGTGGTTTATAAGCTGTGAGGACCTGCTCCAACCTAAATCAGAGCTGCTGGCTCTGTTGGGAACCATTATACAGCGGCAGGAAGATGTTGCCAGTCTTCTCACAAATACACTGAGATGCTCGAGATTTACAGCAGCGCAGAGTCGTCAAGGTGTCCTTCCACTGTACTCCTCACAGACACAGAAGTCACCCATGGGCTACCTAGAGGTGGTTTCCCCACCAAACACCCTCCAGATCCAAGACACACAACTGTCCCCAGTGACCAATGGCAGCATTCTCAGGGCAGCCCCAGTTTCATGATCTGAAGAAGGGACATTTTAGGCTGTGACATTCACTGGAAAGCCATTCCGGGAAGGTGGACATTAAGGCACCATCGGTTTTAAAGATCCCATTCACCATGCTGTCCCCCAATAAACCCCAAAAGTAGTATCACCCTAGGACATCTTACCACTTGTAGTACTACTCCAGTTTGTGCAGGTGAGCTTCCCACAAGGCTGGAATAGCCAGCATCATGCAGTGACAGGACAAGGAGTAATGGCTTCAAACTGGAAGAAGCTGGATTTAGATTAGACTTTAGGAAGAAATTTTTCCCTATGAAGGTTGTGAGACACTGGAATAGGCTGCCCAGAGACATTCTGGAGGCTCTAAGCCTGGCAGCATTGGAAGCCAGGTTGGATGGGGCCATAACCAACCTGATCCTAGCAGGAGGTGTCCCTTCCCATGGCAGGGGGCTTGGAACTAGGTGATTTGTAAGGTCACTTTCAACCCGAAGTCTTCTATGATCTTCCCAGCCTCAGCAAAGGGGCAGATGACTGATCAAAGCCAGTAGTAACTCTGCTCCTCCTTCCACCCAGGTAAGTACCACCCAGGAAAGGCCAGGTAAGGGTGCACTGCATTATTTTCAGCTGAACTCGAAATTTCACAGTGTTAAGTCTCATTTTTACACATAGAATCATAGAATGGTAAGGTTGAAAGGGACCTCAAGGATCATCTAGTTCCAACCCCCTGCCATAGGCAGAGACACCTCCCACTAGTACAGGTCACTCAAGGCCTCCTCCAACCTGGCCTTGAACACCTCCAGGGAGGGAGCAGCCACAACCTCCCTGGGCAACCTGTGCCAGTGTCTCACCACCCTCACTGCAAACAACTTCCTCCTAACATCCAGTCTAAATCTCCCCTCTGCCAGTTCAAACCAATTGCCCATGGTCCTGTCACCGGCAGCACAAGGCTGCCTGTCCAAAAAGAGGTTTTATTTTTCCAATCATACAAGCAGCTCATTGCCTTGACCTTGACTGCAGGCAAGAGGCAAGTTCTCCAAGGTTGGCATATCCTTCTGGGGAGCAGAGCAGGGATCACAGAAATCGATGAGTGAGACAGCATTACTTGGGCCCTGTACAGTACTCCCAATTCAGAGATTACTGCGCTGGTTTTGTTTCTCTCAACAGCCAGCAAGTAAATAGAAGCAGGATGGCACTGACCATGCACACAATAAAACACAACTGCTTATCTGAAGGTGCTGGAGATATTGCTTCCTCTTGCTGCTGCTGAGGCTGTGGGTGCAACGTTAGGGACTGTGTCAGCCCTGTGCCTTGCAGAAAGGTAGTATGCTGTGGCTGTGAGCCAGCTGGGTGGAAGGCAGGCTCTGGAGACAGCTGGCTGCCGGCTGGGTGGGCACAGGCAGAACCCCGCAGCAATCCCCAGCAGCAGCATGGGGAGCCCTTGGCTCTACCCTAGACAGGCAGCAGTGCAGCCAACACATGTCTTTGGAGCTGGCAGAAAAGCTTATTTGCTCTGGAGATGGATTCTTAATGTCTTTGTTTTGGTAGGAAACAAGTAAAAACCTTACCAGTGGCAAGCTTTATGCAAAACCTCCTGGACTCCCTCAAGACTCAGTCTCCACGGCAGAAAGAGTTTTAACATCAAGATTATTTACATTGCTAATTTCAGTCAAGATTTACTGCCACATAATAGTTTTAAAAAGCAGGTTTAAAAATCACTGAGCTATTTTATCAAGTCTGCTTCTTTCCCTAATGACTTTCCTAAGGAAAAAGGAACAACCTGCAATCTGTGGGAGCATGGTTCATTTTAGTAATGAAACTGCAGCTCTGTGCATTCAATTAGCTCTGTCCATTTTCCAGCTTGTAAAAAAAGACAAACAAAACACACCTACAAACCAAAACGACCCTCGAGTACCATGGACCGTATCTGCAAACGTCTCCAAGCGGAAGAGTAAACAGAAAGGCTACAGCTACAACCCATCTCACAGTTTTTAAACCCTCATCACCTCTGCAGGATTTTTAGTCTGGAGAAGACTGAGAGGGGATTTAATAAATGTTTATAACTATCTGAGGGCTGGGGGTCAGGAAGGGGAGGACAGGCTCTGCTCACTTGCTCCCTGTGATAGGACAAGGAGCAATGGATGGAAGCTGCAGCACAGGAGGTTCCACCTCAACGCAAAGGGGAACTTCTTTAATGGGCACAGAACACTGGAACAGGCCCCCCAGAAAGGTTGTGGAGTCTCCTTCTCTGGAGAGTTTCAAGGCCTGTCTGGATGCATTCCTCTGACCGGAGCTAGATCTTATGGTCCTGCTCTTGCAGCGGGGTTGGACTCAATCTCTTTGGGTCCCTTCCAACCCCTGACATCCTGGGATCCAGTGACTATTCTCAATATTCAGTATTTTATCATGCTTCCTCTAGCCTTACTTTAAGCTAAAGCATTTCATAATGGTGCAATTACTCTCATCTCACACTCTGGCTGCTGCCAGCTCCTGAGCTGACATCTTGATTGTCTGTGCTCTTGCTCTTTCAGCCTGAGCTGTTTAGGCAGAGCCCTGCAGACCCAGTCCTCAAGAGCTTCACCATACCCCAAGGCCAGAAGAATCTGCTCACACACAGCCAGCAGCACCACTCTCCTCCCTGCCTTGCTATTACTCTCAAAGGGGAGCAGATTTATAGCTTTCTATAGCCTCCACTTTGCCAAACTTAATCTGTACTTGCTTCTTTCTTCAGACTCCCCTCCGGCGGTTCAGTTATTTATTGCTCTCTTATCTAAACTCCTTCCAGTCAGTCTGTGTCGTTCTGACACTGAAGGAGCACAGAAATGAAGCTGCATTTTCAATGCAGGCACCACAGCTTTACAAAGCAGGTCTGTAACCTACAGGCAGACTCTCCTTCAGCTTTCACCTACATTTCCTTGGCTGTTACCGCTGGCCAAGTGTCTTGCCCCAGCCATCTGCCGTAGTTTACTTCTACCAAATACACTTGCTGGATTTCATTGTTTCTTATTCACGTCCCTCACCTCTCAAGCTGCCATATTTTGTTATATTCTCCATCTTTAAATGGATTGGCAGCGCCTGCCAGTATGCTATGGCCTGCAAGTGATCCCATTTCTGATGCACCATCTTGTAAGATAGGTCTCTGTGCTTGCTTAAGGCTTTGTGGGAAACCCCGGCCAGATGGAGGACCTGGAGAAGGTACACAACAGCTTCCTCCATCTCTAGATGTCTGAATTTCCTTCCAAAACAAACCAAGTACCACATGCAGAGGCTGGTAAGTCATCCTCTTGCTGTCCACACCAGCAGAGACCTCCACTGCGGACTGACTGGTGTTGGCAGAAGTCCTGCACAGCAGTAACACCTCCTCAGTAGTGTCTGTATGATGTAACCCAAGGGACAGTAGTATTCCAGCAGCTTGGATTCCCCTGCCTTCCTCAGGAGGCTACATCTTACTATGGTGAGCTCTGCCCAACTGTGAGCAGATATGTTCTTCACAATACTATCACCCTTCCAAAATTAAATCTCTCTCAGTCATTTTGCTGAACTTCTCCAGACCCTCACCTGCCACCTGTTGCGACTCTCAGCCCACAGTAGTAGCACCCCTCAACCCATGGGGCTCTGCCAGCACAAGCACCAGGGAGAACACAATTCCTGGGTTTCACTGCTGCTCAGCACAGTGCCACGTTCACTCAGACCTTTGAGGAGACAGCCCTCAACTGCTCCCTGCCAAGGAAGAGGACAGAGGTCTCTCTAGCCTGTGTTCAGCACTTTCTGCTGAATCATCACTGTTCCTCATATACTTTAGCAGGGACAGAAATGCCAGCCAGACTCTTGCACACTCTAAAGAATTACAACTCCAGTGAACTCAGCAGCTGAGGACCTGTCCCTCAAACAAACAGTACCTTGGTAAGGACATTTCTTAATCCAATCTAACAGTAGGGGCACCCAAGCCTTGGGTCAGAGCAGTGTGTTGTCAGCAGCCACGCTGCTAGGATTCATAGAATCGTAAGGTTGGAAGGGACCTCAAGGATCATCTAGTTCCAACCCTCTGCCACAGGCAGGGACAACTCCCACTAGTACAGGTCACTCAAGGCCTCCTCCAACCTAGCCTTGAACACCTCCAGGGAGGTTGTGGAGCACAGAAGCACCAAATGTGATAGATCACATTTGGTGCTTCTGTGCTCCACAACCTCCCTGGGCAACCTGTGCCAGTGCCTCACCACCCTCACTGCAAACAACTTCCTCCTAACATCCAGTTTCAATCTCCCCTCTGCCAGTTCAAACCCATTGCCCCTTGTCCTGTCATTGCAAGACCTTGTCAATAGTCCCTCCCCAGCCTTCCTGTAGGCCTCCTTCAGATACTGGAAGGCTACTCTAAGGTCTCCTGGAAGCCTTCTCTTCTGCAGGCTGCAGAGCCCCAACTCTCTCAGCCTGTCCTCAGAGCAGAGCTGCTGCAGCCCTCTGAGCATCTTGGTGGCCTCCTCTGGACCCACTCCAACAGTTCCATGTCCTACCCATAAATGCTCAGCCAGACATGTGTCACATTATACAACATTACCTTTCCTCCCTCTTTTCTACAGTCACTCCTGACCACAGCAGCTGAATATCTCTGTGAAAATCTATGCTAGCCAAGTCCCTGATGCATTAGTGAGGCCTCTGGCACTTCTCTTTTGAGAAATAATTACTTATCTGTGTAGGATGCAAAGCATGTCTATTTTAATAGAAGCAGTTTCTCATATCTTGGCTATGTTTTCTTGTCTTTTTTTTTTTTTTTCCCTTGCTTCTCGTCTACATAACATACTTTCTTAATAAACTTAATACTGAGATTTTAATTTCAGTTGGAGTATATCCAAACCCACTAAATGTACTCTGGGAGACCCACTGATTTAGGGTCATCTTTTACTAAGTCACTATTGGTTTTGCTAAAGCACCTCTTGTGTGCTGTTGCAGGGGAGCTGTTTGCAATTGCAAACGAACAGTGAAGCAGATTTGGTAAGAAAAAGAAAAATAATAAAATCCAGAGCTGTGGAAAATACACACAGGAGAAAGAGCTCCACCTACATGACTCCATATAATTCAGTGAAATACCAAGCTGCTGTGTTCTGTGTTTAAAACAGGCTATAGCAGCTCTCAAGAAGAAATGTGGGGTTTTGATTGCTTCCATAGAAAAACCTGTGCCAGAGATGCATTATTCAGAAGATGTATAGCAGAATTGTAATTCAGGAATTTTTTAAGCCCTTAAAACATTTCTAAACAAAGAGTTTTCATACAGCCTGTGAAATTAAATCAGTGGTGTCAGGAAAGGAGGCAGACCTCCAAACCCCAAGGGCTAGAATGCTGACTGGGTACTGGGCTTGTGTGAGGGATACCACAGGTGCTGGCCACACTACCACCTCCTTGGCAACAACTTAAGAAAAGGCTGTTAAATAGACCTCTGTTAAAATGGGATCCCTCCTCTTCAGCATCTTCTGTCAAAAACCTCAAGGAGAAAATAACAAAAGGGAAGAGAAAATAAACCTAAGGGGGAAAAAAATTAGCAAATATAAACCACACCATAGATTGATTAGACATAGAATCATAGAATGGTAAGGTTGGAAGGGACCTCAAGGATCATCTAGTTCCAACCCCCTGCCATAGGCAGGGACACCTCCCACTAGTACAGCTCACTCAAGGCCTCATCCAACCTGGCCTTGAACACCTCCAGGGAGGGAGCAGCCACAACCTCCCTGGGCAACCTGTGCCAGTGTCTCACCACCCTCACTACAAAGAACTTCCTCCTAACATCCAGTCTAAATCTCCCCTCTGCCAGTTCAAACCCATTAACCCTTGTGCTGTCATTGCAAGACCTTGTCAATAGTCCCTCCCCAGCCTTCCTGTAGCCCCCTTCAGATACTGGAAGGCTACTCTAAGGTCTCCTGGAAGCCTTCTCCTCTGCAGGCTGCAGAGCCCCAACTCTCAGTCTGTCCTTATAGGAGAGCTGCTCTAACCCTCTGAGAGGGTTTGCCTCCTTTTTGCCATGATTAATTCTTCTGCAGACATTCTGTTGAGTATTATAGTACAAAAGAGATTGTTGAATGAAAGACAAACTGTTGTTATAACCGAGCAAACACTCGATGGGATCATCCTGGTTTACTCATCTGCAAAATCCAGACAACCGAAGTGGCAAGGCAATGAGGAATTTAGACAAGTCAGTCAGAAGTAAAACCTGTAAGCTGTAGTATAAATTGATCACCTCAATTCATTCTGACCCTTCTCTGAAAAGGCTCTGTTTCTCACCCCAGCCCCCAAAAAACTCTCTCAGAAACCAAAAGACAAATCTGATGGTCATCTCTAGATGCCTTTGGGCTTTTCTGTTACGGTGCAGAGAAGGTGCTGAAGGAAATTCAGCTTCATCCCGGTGTTCTAAGAAGATTATCTGGGATAAAGACCAAATATTTCAAAACCTCAGAAGTAGAATCCCAGCCAACAGGCCTGTTTCTCAGGAACACTGCCCACTGAAGAGCTCAACGAGGAGTCAGTGAAGGTAGTTTGTAAATCATGATGACTTCTGGCAAAACTAGACTCTCAAAAGGCACTGAACGTGGGAGGGGGAAGCCTCTCAGGATTAAAGTTCAGGCCTCCTCTCAACATTTCCTGTAGCATTTTAATGATCTCTCATGTTCTGCAGGGAAGCAAAGGCAATGCCAGCATCTACAACCACATCTACGGCCCAGCCACTCATAGCCTGTGGAACAAGTTAATGATTCACAGAGGTGTTTCAAGAATATCCAAAGTGCTAAATTAAGTAACAGAGAATTCAGTCTAAATACAAAAGTATCATATTGCTTAGGGCAGGAACCAGATGTCTGGGGGAATGGAAAGAGCAAGCACATCACTAGGAACAAAAATGCTGAGTCAGACTCATCTTTGAATCCTGTGAAGAAAAACCTGATTGCACCTTGGCACATGTCCCATTCAGCCCCTTGGCAAGGGGAGGAGGGGCAAGGGGGCATACAGCAGTGGCACATCCACTCCTCTCCCAGACACCTGTCTCAAAGCAGAAAAGAGAACAGTTTGGATGCTGATAGGAAAGCACCAGGCAAGACAGCTCTGCATAAACAGCTGCTTTCAACCTTCTCTGAACATCTAAACTCCTGCACCCTTTCTAGTGGCAGTATCAAGTGCTCTGAAGTGTATTTGAGATCAACTAGGAAACTTGCTTTTACTTTCCCCAGATCCCACAGTAGTCCATGGACTGGGTGTTTGCAGTCCCCACATTACTCTGGGTGAAATCAGGTCTTCAGTCTAAGCAACTAGAGAACAAATAGAAGCAGGAGGGAGGAGGAGACAACAAGGCAGGCAGTCCCATCCCTCACTGCAAATTTGTTTGTCCTTCTGGGAAAGCTGAAGGCAACTCCTGGCCTGTCACCGTTTCCCCAACCCCCCTGCTCAACTCAGATCACTGCCAGCCCCTCAACCTCCTCATCCCACAGGGCTACTGGCAACACAACTGGCAGCCCAGCCTCCTCTGGAGAGGGTGAACCCAGAAGGACTTGTTTCTTAGTTTATCCTACATAGATGCTGCTTTGACTGTTTCCTTACTTCAATCAGCTTACAATGCTTTGCAACAGTCAAGCCCAGCCAGCGCTCAGTCCTCACAGCAGTTCTACTCCCCATTTCCTACAGCCCCTGTCCTACACCTTGCCACGGCAGGCAAGACAACCATTGCCGAGGGCTACACAGAATCATAGAATGCACTTGGTTGCAAAGGACCTCTAGACATCATCTAGTCCAACCCCCCTGCAGTCAGCAGGGACATCCCCAACTACATCAGGTTGCTCAGAGCCCCAGTCAAGTCTGGCTTTGACTGTCTCCAGCATGATGTATAATGCAAGGTTCCTTGTCTGTCTTAACATCAGGAGAAATTTCTCAGAAGTCAAACCAGTTGGCTGCTATCACAATTACCACATAGCACCTCCTCTGAATACTTGCTAGACTCCAGCTCCATTTCTCTCACAGGCGTCACAGAATCACAGAATTAACCAGGTTGGATAAGGCCTCTAAGATCATAGAGACCAACCTATCATCACCTAACCCTTCCAATTAACTAAACCATGTCACCGAGTCCCTCATCCAGCTACCACCTCCCCGGGCAAGTACAAGGTGTGGTTTAGCATTAACATTTATGTCATGTCACAGACCAAGCACACAGATTGCACTGGATTGGAAGGGACCCTCAAAAGTCATCTTGTCCAACCCCATCCCTGAAGTCGGCAGGGACACTCCCAACTAGATCAGGCTGCCCAGGGTCACGTCGAGTCTGATCTTGAATGAGGGATGGCATCTCAACCACATCTCTGGCCAATCTGTTCAAGTGTTTCACCACTCTCCTTGTAAAGAGCTTCTTCCTGATATCCAGCCTAAATCCGCCCTGCTCCAGTTTCAAACCATTGCCTCTCATCCTATCACCACAGGCCCTTCTACAGTTCCACTTCAGCTTTCCTGTACGTCCATTTCAAATATTGAAATGTAGCTCTAAGGTCTCCTCAGAGCCCCTTCTACTCCAGGCTAAACAGACACAGTTCTTTCAACCAATTCTTTCAATTTTTTAAACTATATTAAGATAGTTTTGCTGTTCATAATTTGTTTTTTATAAGCTCTGTTTAGAAGATGACATAATCCAAGCATAGTCCATGATGCATTCAGCACTTCTAAGTAAGGTGCACAAGGTCCATCCAATAGGACCATGTGAAGTCTGCACAGCACCACATAACCCTGTCTACTCCACTTCTTCCTAAGAAAACTCTCAGTGTTGCAGTAAAACAGTGAAGAGTCTCAAATTCTTCAGCTCACAATATTGGTCACATTAAGGTCTGAAAAGATAAAGATGCAACAACAGCACAGCCAGAAGCAGCATCTTCTGATCGCAAGCTCACTCCAGAACACCCTCAGAAAGAGAAACTTCAGGTGCTTTTTTCCTGCTTCCAGGTAGTCAAGGTTCTGACTGCATCAACCCCCCCCATTTGGGGAACTGGAGCCTTCTCTTTACCACGAGCAATTCAGTTCCAGGCATTGAGCTCAGTTTAGGCAGACATTTCTCTAAAAATGAGATGATTCATTTCTAACCAAGAAAAACAATGTAATGCAGACAGACAAGATGTTCCAGGGATAGAAAGACATGCAGATTTCTCCTCCCTTACCCAGACTAACTGGATCCTAAGTTATGGCTCAGTATTTAGAGTTGGAGCACCATCCCTATGGGGACAGGATGCAAGAGTTGGGGCTGTTCAGCCTGCAGAAGAGAAGGCTCCAGGGAGATCTTAGAGCAACCTTCCAGTACGTGAAAGGGGACTACACGAAAGCTGGGAAGGGACCTTTCACAAGGGCCTGTGGTGATAGGACAAGGGGCAATAGTTTTAGACCAGAGCAGGGTAGACTTAGAGTGGACATTAGGAAGAAGTTCTTTACTATGAGGGTGGTGAGACACAGGAACAGGCTTTCCAGGGAAGCTGTGGATGTCCCCTCCCTGGAGGTGTTCAAGGCTGGGTTGGATAAGGCCTTGAGCAACCTGGTCTAGTGGAAGATGTTCCTGGCTATGGCAGCAGGGTTGGAATTAGTCAATCTTTAAGGTCCCTTCCAACCCGTTCTATGATTAGAAACAAACTCATACACACCCTAAAACTCTAGCAAAAGACACACGAGACTCCATGGCCTGAGCATAACGGTGGTTACGAGAGTAAACAACCTTTGCACTTTGATTTATGAACAGAAGGAGCACAATCTTGCTTAATTTGTCCTAATTTTTATACACCCAGCTCCAGGCAGCAAGTACTCTAATTACTTTTAATGCAAAACAAAAGCTATGTTTCTTTTGGAGTGCTCCTGGGTCTGTTTATTATCATAACATTGCCTTAAATTTTGAGGTCTCATTTCTAAAGGACAAGTGTAGAGGCAACACTCCAGGAAGGTGCTCTGAAAAAAAGACTGCTCCTAAGAGAGGAGCCCAGACAAGCCCTTCCACCCAGTGTGATCTGACAAGCAGAGATAAGTATAAAAATCATGCAGTGCCTGAGGTTATAAACACAGTAAGCAACTGCTGCTTGCAAAGCTTCAGACACACAGGACACTGACCACTGCCACTGTGCTTTATTTTCCCCTCATGCCACCTGCAAAGCAAGATAAGAGAGAACCAGGCAAGAAGAGGTGTGATGTCTTCAAGGACAGGTTAAATTAAACTGTGCCAGGACAACACTGTTTTCACCAAATGTATTTTTAGTATAATCCTGAGGATATAATTTTATCTTGCTCCCACACAGTGCTGCCTTATCGAGCCCCACAGTCTGCATTATAATTCCAGGCAAGCAGCCCTGACTGCTGCATTCTGCTGCTGCAAAGAAAAGCCACTGTCATTTACTGGCTTTTGAGCACCACATACCAAGTGGAACTGCATTGCTGGTAGGAAGAAACCATACCCAAAATATTCTTAGATCATTTCCCTTTTCAAGTGATTTCTCTCCTACTTGTAATGAAAGGCCTCTAAATGAAGAGCAGAAGTACCAGATCTAAGCACAATTCATTAAGTGATTCAATAAGTTCAGCATAACTCAGTTTTTAGTCATAAAAATGGAGTAGCCTCCAAACTGGCAAACTGAAAGTGTGACCCACATGCAATCCCTACAGCAATGTTTGCCCAAGTCCACAGCCAGTCCAAAGCAGTACCAAGTGGAGTGAAGGGCACTGTGCATCCATCGATATTTCTCCCAGTCAGTCTGCAGGGCTGACAGTAGGAGAGTCTGAGCCTCTCAAGGATTTCTTTCAGTTTCTGAAGGATTTATCAGGCTGGATGGGCAGCTCTGTTTCCTTCTCCTGGTGGGCTGATTCCTACAGAACACATTTAAGTGTGCTTCAGATAGAAACAATTTAGATTTCGCTTTGGTGGTCTGGCTTCCAGGACTGCTTATAAAGTTGGGCCTTTCTGATATGCTGTTTGTGTAAATCCTTTTACATAAATATTTCCTTTTATGTAAATACTTCAGAATTACACTCCAAGTGTGGGTCAGGGTGGATTCAGGAAAGAAATCATGATAGCAGAGGACCTAAGTAACATGCCATGCCTTTTAAACTGTACCTAGCTATTTTCATAGTTCTTCTCCCTTAAATAGGGCAAAATAAATACAAATTACAATATTTGACAATGAGCTACTGTAATGCACAATCTCAAGGTTAAAACTTTGGAGAAGGAGCAGGATGTAAGCTGAGGATTCACTACAGGGCCAGGATTCTCTCGGGAACACCTAACGCTTGTTCCCCGATTAAGTCCCTGTCGGTTTGCTCCTGAGCAATGGATCACCACACTTCTGTTGCTGACTGAAGGTGAGAGTGTTCCTCCTTAAAACACTACATATCAGAGCAGAACAGAGAGAACAGAAAGAGAAGAAAGCGAGAGCAATGTAACTTCACAGTGTTTCCTAATGCCTTCAGCTTTTTCAGAGGCATTGTCTTTCCCTTCTAATCCCTGATTAAATGTGTGTCAAGTGGTCTGGCAGAAGCTCCCTCACCAAACACGGAAAACCCATTGGATGCAGGCCTCTGCACACCCACATTTGCGTCATTTCTCACTTTTATCTCCCTCCCAGAACCTGTGGGGCCAGCCCCACAAAGACAAACTTTCAGATAAAATACAGCAGTAGGACAGCTTGGACCATTTCTGTTCTAAAGCCCTCTTCTAGATGTGCTTTATGCTAATTTCAAAGTGTTGAGTGAATGCTTTAGGCCACTTTCTTGCCTATTTGCTATGAAAGCACAAGAAGAAGAATGAGGAAAACCTTCTGTCATAATTCAGCACTTCACATTTTACAAGTCTGAATTGTTAAAAATCACATAGTCTCAGAACTTTAGAGGTTGGAAGGGACCTCCAGAGATCATCAAGTCATAGAATCATAGAATGGTAAGGTTGGAAGGGACCTCAAGGATCATCTAGTTCCAACCCCCTGCCATAGGCAGGGACACCTCCCACTAGTACAGCTCACTCAAGGCCTCCTCCAACCTGGCCTTCAACACCTCCAGGGAGGGAGCAGCCACAACCTCCCTGGGCAACCTGTGCCAGTGTCTCACCACCCTCACTGCAAACAACTTCCTCCTAACATCCAGTTTCAATCTCCCCTCTGCCAGTTCAAACCCATTGCCCCTTGTCCTGTCATTACAAGACCTTGTCAATAGTCCCTCCCCAGCCTTCCTGTAGCCCCCTTCAGATCCTGGAAGGCTACTCTAAGGTCTCCTGGAAGCCTTCTCTTCTCCAGGCTGCAGAGCCCCAACTCTCTCAGCCTGTCCTCACAGCAGAGCTGCTGCAGCCCTCTGAGCATTTTGGTGGCCTCCTCTGGACCCGCTCCAACACTTCCATGTCCTTCCTGTGCTGGGGGCTCCAGAATTGTACAAAGTCCAACCTCCCTCCCAAGGCAGGATCCCCTAAAGTAGTTTGCACAGGAACGCATCCAAGTGGGGTTTGAAAGTTTCCAGAGGAGACTCCACAACCTCTCTGGGCAGCCTGCTCCAGGGCTCTGTCACCCTCACTGTATAGAAGTTTCTCCTCATATTGAGGTGAAATCTTCTATGTTCCAGTTTGTAGCTGTTGCTCCTTGTCTTATTGCTGCTGACCACCAAAGAGAGATCAGCCCCATACACTTGACACTCACCCCTCAGATATTTATAGGCACTGGTGAGGTCTCCTCTCAGTCGTCTCCTCTCCAGACTAAACAGCCCCAGGTCTTTCAGTCTCTCTCATTTATAATGGTGACCTGGCAGTGAAGGTTAATGGTTGGATTTGATCTTCAAGGTCTCTCCCAACCCCAACAATTCTACAAGCCCATAAGGCCTTCTTTTTAGTTAAATTATCACTTTCTGAGTCTACATTTTTAAGGGGCAGTTATCCTTCTAACACTGCAAATCCTAGCAGGCCTGATCATACCAAGATGTACAGTGCTGTGAATCCATTCACACGCATCACATTCACCAAGCATGGAAACCAGCATGGTTTGTATTGACTACAGAATACAAAGAACTGAATTAAGCCATAATTGCATTTCAAACTGATAGTGAAACGGCACGAGGTATTACTGGACTAGCACTCCAGCATTACCCTAATTAAGTTTTATTTTGAAGGAGTTAATTTGCAATTTGCAAAAGGGAAAGAGACCTAATCCTGCAATCACTGCCAAATTTTGGATGGCTCTTGCATGAGCACCCAGAGATTAAAACTGAGTAATCAGTCTGAGTAATAACAGGGCCTTGTCTTGATGAGTGGTTAGAGCCTGAATGATGTAGTCTTTTCTACTGATTGATGCTGATGGAAGTTTGGGGTTTTTTTCCTCCAGTTATGGCTAGATAAGTCTTTATTTCAACTGGCTCTCCCTCGCGTTTTAATTAACCATGAGATCAATACTGAACAGTCACATTCTGTCACCTCTCAATATAGTCTTGGACTCCACAAAGATTTATATAAAATTGGTCAAGAATTAAACGTTTGAGTGTAACTGACACACACACACACACACACAGAGAGAATACCTTATCTAAGTAAAAGCTAGAAGCATCCTGCATGGACACAGCACTCAGCCAAACTACTTGAAGAGAGAGGTTCTTATAAAGGAGGTTTCACATTCAGACTTCACTTAAGAACCACCTATAAAACCTGAAACTAACCTGCAGGCTGGGAAGTAGAGCAGTGCAACTGGAACAGCAGAGCCCCAGTTAAAATACCATTTTGCTGCTTTACTAGGGACTGGATGAACGCGATCACAGCTGGAGCCTCTCTTTCTTCCCCAGCTGCGGCACTCTGACTGGGCTGATAACCAAGACACATTGCTATGGTGGTGGGAATTGTTCAACACACTGCTCCAGGCTCATTTCCAAGACAACACACCCCAAATCAAAAGAATCACACAGAACCACAGAATGTTAGGGGCTGAAAGGGACCTCAAAATCTCCTCCAGTCCAGCCCCCGCTGCTAGAGCAGGATCACCTATACCAGATCACACAGGAACAGATCTGGGCAGGTCTTGAATATCTCCAGAGAGAGACTCCACAACCTCCCTGGGCAGCCTGTTCCAGTGTTCCATCACCTTCAGTGAAAAGAATCCTTCTGCATGTTTCCATGGATCTTCCTATGCCTCAACTTCCACCCACTGCCCTTTGTCCTGTCATTGGGCATCACTGAGCAGAGCCTGGCTCCAGCCTCTTGGCACTCACCCTATATATTTATAAACATGAATGAGGTCACCTCTCAGTATCCTCCAAGCTGAAGAGCCCCAGCTCCCTCAACTTCTCCTCATAAGGAAGATGTTCCCTTCTCTTAATGATTTTTGTGGCTCTGCACCAAACTCTTTCAAGCAGTTCCCCAAGGTCCTTCTTGAACTGAGGGGCCCAGGACTGGACACAATATTGCAGATGTAGCCCTACCAGGGCAGAGTAGATCAGGAGGAGAACCTCATGACCTACTAACCAAGAAGAGAGAAGCAAAGCAGTCAGTGCCTCAGGCAGCCTTAGTTCTCTATTGGATGCCTGAAGTCTAAACTTTAAAAGCATAACAGCATTACCTATCCAGTTTACCACGT
>WBNM01041220.1:106908-129799 GCA_013399055.1 Ramphastos sulfuratus
AGGGGGCCTGCAAGAAGGCTGCAGAGGGACTGCTTCCAAAGGCCTGAAGTGATAGGATGAGAGGCAATGGTTTGAAATGAGAAAAGAGCAGATTTAGATTGGATGTTAGGAACAAATTCTTTACTATGAGGGTGGTGGAACACTGGAATAGGTTGCCCAGAAAGGTGGTTGGGGCCCCATCCCCAGAGATATTCAAAGTGAGGTTCAACAGGGCTATGAGCAACCTGATCTAGATAGTGGAGGATGTTCCTGCTTACTGCAAGGGGGTTGGACTAGATGACCTTTAGAGGTCCCTTCTCACCTGAGTGATTCTATGCATTGTCTGATCCTGCAGGAACTCTGAAAACTGCTAACATTCAGAGATCACTGCCACTAGCAGATTCACAGAATATGTCTGGTTGGAACAGGAGGAGAACCTCATGACCTACTAACCAAGAAGAGAGAAGCAAAGCAGTCAGTGCCTCAGGCAGCCTTAGTTCTCTATTGGATGCCTGAAGTCTAAACTTTAAAAGCATAACAGCATTACCTATCCAGTTTACCACGTGGTAAAACAGCTATCTAAACTGGGTTAAGTTAAAATGTTCAGCCTAGAGAGAAAAGGCTGACCTCTGAGCCACACTGTCCCAAAGATTTTCCTCTTGTGAACAATTCAGCCACACACACCTTACATCACGAAAAGAAATGTAATTCAGCAGTGTATTTAAACCAGAACAAGCAGCAGTGGTGCTTATTGGTGCTTATTTCTGCCCCAAACAAAGAGTTATCCACTTGTGGCCATCTCCTCTCCACAACCCCACAACACAAAAGAAAGCTACCAGTTACATTTAGCACTTTCAGAAGATCCAAGAAAGGAAGGAATATTTTCTCTCACTCTCAAATTCATGGCAGCACATTAACATGTGAATAGTGATGTTATGAAAAGAACTAGTAGTTGACAATTCATGTGTTCTCACAGGCATGGGATCAGAGACTTAGCACTAGAGTTTATCCACCTTTACTTTTAAATAGTTTCTACTTTCATTTTCACACTAAAGAGAAATTATTTATCTATAGAGCTACATTCAAATATACTTGAATCCAGGTTTCAGGGGAGTTAGAAGGGGGGAGCAAAACCAGAACAAAAACCCCAATATGCTAATCCAAAATGTATCAAGTTCAGCATTCATTCAAAGCATGATGTTAAGAAATACAAGAAAGCTGCATTCTGGAGTATAGCCAGAGATGGGTTTGTAGCAATCGGTCAGGAACCAAACTGCATCCAGCTCTGGAGCCCCCAACACAGGAATGACAGGGATTGGATGGAGTGGGTCCAGAGCAGGGCCACCGAAATGATCAGGGAAGAGAAGCACCTCTACTATGAGGACAGGCTGAGGGAGCTGGGAGCTGTTCAGCCTGGAGAAGAGAAGGCTCTAGGGAGACCTAATAGCAGCCTTTCAGTACCTGAAGGGGGCCTGCAAGAAGGCTGCAGAGGGACTGCTTCCAAAGGCCTGAAGTGATAGGATGAGAGGCAATGGTTTGAAATGAGAAAAGAGCAGATTTAGATTGGATGTTAGGAACAAATTCTTTACTATGAGGGTGGTGGAACACTGGAATAGGTTGCCCAGAAAGGTGGTTGGGGCCCCATCCCCAGAGATATTCAAAGTGAGGTTCAACAGGGCTATGGGCAACCTGATCTAGATAGTGGAGGATGTTCCTGCTTACTGCAAGGGGGTTGGACTAGATGACCTTTAGAGGTCCCTTCTCACCTGAGTGATTCTATGCATTGTCTGATCCTGCAGGAACTCTGAAAACTGCTAACATTCAGAGATCACTGCCACTAGCAGATTCACAGAATATGTCTGGTTGGAAGAGACCTCCAAGATCATCCCATTCCACCCCTGAGCCAGCACTGAAGGGTCAACACTACACCATCTCCCTAAGTGCCACCCTGGGAATGGTGACTCCACCACTGCCCTAGACAGACTATTCCAGTGTTTGAGAACCCTTTCAGTGAAGAAGTATTTCCTAATATCCAGCCTGAACCTCCCCTGACACCAGGGGAGCACCCAGGTACCAGCCAGCAATGTTTCACAGTTGAGAGGAACGTGCAAGAGGCTCATTTTTTCCCTCACAACACAACTCGGTTCTAAAACTTTCATTCCACCCTGAATGAAGAAAAACAAAGAAAACCTCAAAACAAAACCTACCATTAGACTTCACAATAAAATGGAAGCCATCTAATCCCTTCTCCCACGTTAGTAACAACAAACACTATCCTCAAGGTTAAAAGAGACACCACAGCAACTGTAACTCACTGGTTCAAGGCTTTCAGGGAGAAGTCACTACACTGACCTGGGCATTGCAGTCTAACATGTCCTGCAAGGTGATGTTTGTGGAGATTTTGTTTGGTGGTTGTTTGAGTGGGGCTTTTTTTATAAAGGAAATGTAGCACCAAATGCCTCAGAAAAGGATCCATGGCTTTGGAGTAGGCAAGTAAACAACAGCTCTAAACAGCCTCAACCTTTATTAATCTAAAACTTGATTAAAATCACCACATCAGAGTCTGGGTTTTGTTAGGAGACCTCTCATCAGTCCAAAACTCCTGCCAAGACTGCTTATGATATTGCATATCAACAACTTGATCTACTTTCTTTTCCTGCTGTCAAAAAATTAAATCATTTCCTTATTTTACAAAGATTACCATCGTCACTATGACAACAAACCTATGACCTGGAGAACACCACAAAATAATGTGGCAAAGAAAAGCAACAAAAGCAAGCAAAGAATGAAGAACCCTTCTGGAAGCATTCCTCTCAAAATACTCTTTTTCCAGGAAAGCCAGTTCAAGAAATCTGTAGGTCATCTTAACAAGGACACAGAGATGGAGTGACTTCATTCACGTTTATAGACAGACTCCAAGTACAGACCAAGATTTCACCAGACCAAGACCATGCTTGCAATGCTCAACAGTGCAAACCAAGCTTCTGAAAGGGGACTTCTGATTCTGCTGGAACAATGCTCAGAGGGCTGCAGCAGCTCTGCTACGAGGACAGGCTGAGAGAGTTAAGGCTCTGCAGCCTGCAGAAGAGCAGGCTTCCAAGAGACCTTAGAGTAGCCTTCCAGTATCTGAAAGGGGCCTCCAGGAAGGCTGGGGAGGGACTATTGACAAGGTCTTGCAATGACAGCACAAGGGATAATGGGTTTGAACTGGCAGAGGGGAGATTTAGACTGGATGTTAGGAGGAAGTTCTTTGCAGTGAGGGTGGTGAGACACTGGCACAGGTTGCCCAGGGACGTTGTGGCTGCTCCCTCCCTGGAGGTGTTCAAGGCCAGGTTGGAGGAGGCCTTGAATGACCTGTGCTAGTGGGAGGTGTCCCTGCCTATGGCAGGGGGTTGGAACTAGATGATCCTTGAGGTCCCTTCCAACCTTACCATTCTATGATTCTATAAGTTGGGAAGTCATGGACATGAAAAGACACCAAAGAAAGCTCATACTGAAGCTACTTCTGTTTTTCTGCTCAGAACAAGGGTCTCATCAGGTGAAAGAGTAGTCAAAACATCACAGAATTGTCAGGGTTGGACCTCAAGGATCATCCAGTTACAACCCTCTTCCCCCACCACGGGCAGGGACACTTTCTACTAGATCAGCTTGCCCAGAGCCACATCTAGCCTGGTCTTAAAAACTTCCAGCAATGAGGCTTCCACCACCTCCCTGGGCAGCCCATTCCAGTGTTTCACCACCCTCATGGTGAAGAGCTTCTTCCTAACATCCAATCTGAATCTCCTCACTTCTAGTTTTGCTCCATTTCCCCTAGACCTATCACTACCTGACATCCTGGAAAGTCCCTCCCCAGCTTTCTTGTAGGCCCCCTTCAGATACTGGAAGGCCACACTAAGGTCTCCTGAGAGCCTTCTCTTCTCCAGACTGAACAACCCCAATTCTCCCAGCCTGTCTTCGTAGGAGAGGTGCCACAGTCCCCTTCCTCTAAAACACATAAAGCATTTCTTCAAGCTCCCTCCCTGGAACTTACAAAGAGCAACATCTGGAATGCTCTGGGTATTGAAAACACAGTAAGAAGGTTAAATACCATTTTTCCGTCATTAATATTCTGTCTTGGTTTTATCTTTTCTCATGGCTCCAGACACTTATGCTTGCACAACTCCTGTACTGGGATTGTTTTGCACACAAAGACCTCAGCTTAACATTTCTTAAATACCTTCAGGTCCTCTTTTGGCAACTAATTAGTGGTAGCAACATCTGACCCACCCTCAAGCATACAACAACAAAAAGAAAAAGCTTCATTTAGTAGGTTGCCCACCTTTTAATGAGACCTGGTAACAGCAACACAGATAACCAGCACTGCTGACTGTGCACTGCAGCATCCTAACTAGTCCAAAAGCAACAGGCTAGAAAATAATTTGCTTTTAAAGCAGTCAAGGAATCGAAAGGTCACCTCTGAGTCATTCTGGTCTCTCTTAAGAGGTTTTTTTATGTGCTACAGTAAAACCAAGCCTGTGCTTTGCACCTGGGCATTTTCAAACTCGGGCCAACAATGCCTTGAAGACATCTGACAGAAATCGAGTTAAGTTGTATTCCCTTATCATTCAGAATGATTTGACAACGTTTATGTAAATGTAGAGAAGAATTTGGCCCTACTCTATGTACTCTAAACCCCAATTAACTTCACATTTGACCTTCTTGTACTTCTCATAACTTAAAACCTTTTCATCTCTTCTTCAGATTTTAAATAGTAGACAGAAATATTTCCTAGGGCTTTCCAGATGTAATAAAGCTTTTTTATCATCTTCAGTAAATCCACTTACTAAATGCTAACCCAGTATCAAATTAATATTGATGAAAGCAGTGGATTTCCATGAGTATTTCACAGCCAACCCTATAAATGTCATTCCTACTCCGTATTTCTACCACTTGAGTCTCAACCACTCTGTGAATGACAATCGGTTCACTGCTGTGCTGAGTGCTACAATCAAGGAGACACAATGGAAATGAAAAAGGTTTTCTTCTGTTTTCACAAAGCCTTCTGCTGACAGACTCCTTGTATTTAATTCATGGAACCACTGAATTCATAAAACCCAGGCCAATGGGATCCTGGGGTGCATTGAGTGTGGCCAGCAGATGCAGGGAGGTTCTCCTCCCCCTCTGCTCTGCCTTGGTAAGACCTCGCCTGGAGTAATGCATTCAGTTTTGGGCTCCCCGGTTCCCAAACGACAGGGATCTACTCAAAAGAGTCCAGTGGAGGGCTGGAGCACTGCCCTGTGAGGAGAGGCTGAGAGCCCTGGGGTTTTTCGGTCTGGTGAAGAGAAGACCTAGAGGGAATCTGATCAATATTTTTAAATTTACTGTGTGCAGTTCTGGAGCCCCCAGCACAGGAAGGACATGGAACTGTTGGAGCCAGTCCAGAGGAGGCCACAAAGATGCTCAGAGGGCTGCAGCAGCTTTGCTATGAGGACAGGCTGAGAGAGTTGGGGCTCTGCAGCATGAAGAAGAGAAGGCTTCCAGGAGACCTTAGAGTAGCCTTCCAGGATCTGAAGGGGGCTACAGGAAGGCTGGGGAGGGACTATTGACAAGGTCTTGGAATGACAGGACAAGGGACAATGGGTTTGAACTGGCAGAGGGGAGATTGAAAGTGGATGTTAGGAGGAAGTTGTTTGCAGTGAGGGTGGTGAGGTACTGGCACAGGTTGCCCAGGGAGGTTGTGACTGCTCCCTCCTTGGAGGTGTTCAAGGCCAGGTTGGAGGAGGCCTTGAGTGACCCGTACTAGTGGGAGGTGTCCCTGCCTATGGCAGGGGGTTGGAACTAGAGGATCTTTGATTTGAGCTAACCCAGCCCTTGTGCCAAGCAGGACATTGCTCTTGGCCCTGTTTTGAGAGCTTCACTTTCTCTTGGAAAGGAAAATCAACACATTTTTGCCAATAACACAATTTGCTCTAGATGATAGAACAGTTTAGGTCGGACAGGAACTCAAATATCATCCAGTTCCATTGCCCCTGCTCCTGTCATTACAAGACCTTGTCAATAGTTCCTCTCAAGACCTTCTGTAGCCCCCTTCAGATACTGGAAGGCTACTCTAAGGTCTCCTGGAAGCCTTCTCTTCTCCAGGCTGCAGAGCCCCAACTCTTGTAGCCTGTCCTCACAGCAGAGCTGCTCCAGCCCTCTGAGCATCACAATAAAGTATTCTGATGCATCAGAAACACTGCAATTGACCCAAAATGAAAAATTCTATTTCCTTTGATGTCAGTACAAAAACACCTTTAATATTAATCAGACTAGCCCAGCCTTGCTCATCCTTTGTTCCTCACCTACCCCCCAGTTTGATAAGCAACTGGAAGTATCAGAGATTTGTATAATGCAGATGCTTTCTGATCCAAAGTAAAGAGAAATGCCCAACCAGAGGATGATTTAAAGCTTAAAAAATAACAAGAGACATGAATGAATGCTAGCATCTTCTATGGTCAGTGCTCTACAACTGACACAGGGGAGCAAAGAAAAAAAAAAATCCTGTTTTTCATTTGCATTAGGATATGGTTTTTGATGGCCAGTCTAAGATGAGCTTTCCACTGAGGCCAAAGACACCATCCCATCTAAACCAACAAAGGCAAAGAGCAGGAGAGGAGAGAAAAGGAGGAAGATACAAAGCAACTTAGCCAAGGTCACTTGAGCTTATTGAAAGAGCCCAAAACAAAGCATTGTTGTGCTTCCCATAACCTAGCCCATGCTGAGTCTTCCCTGGGAAGCAGCTCTTGAAGAAATATGCCAGAGGTGATAGATCCATATCCAAGATATCTATATCCAAGTGATATAGGGAAAAAGGAGTCAGCTGTGCCCTTCCACTGGCACAGTGCAACATCCAGCTTCCAACGAGGGGTAACAACACTGAGGAGAATCTCCTGGAGCTCAGAATGATGACAATGAAGGGTAGTCTCTGTACCTATGGCAGCTTCCTGTACAGCCTCAAAGCCATAAGCTTATAGGTTTGAGAACACTCAAGTCTTAAAGACTGTTAAATCCTGCTTAAACTCTAAAACCTAAACAACCAAAAGGTGATCTCTCTAATTTTGGGAGCACCTGTAATTTAAATCCTGTGTTTCCAAGCCAAACCAGGCAGCAGTGCCTGGAGACATTCCTTTGGTCAGGGATCAGAGTTTGTACTGAAAAGTTACATATGCAGACAGAGTATTGCCTTCACCATGGCACCTCCTCCTCTTGCAGATACAGCCTTCCTAGGTACATGTGATGGTTTGGGAGTTTCCTGCCCTCCCACACTTTGTAAAATCCCCCGGACTAGACTCAGCCAGCTGGAAGTTAAGGACTGAAGCTCTATTTACAGCTCAGCACAATGTACAAGCAGAGATAGACACAATAGACAGGAATAGTTACTGACATAGACAAGTTAAAGGGAATACAGAAACACAACACCCCTGCCAGAAATCAGAGACCCCAGGAGGAGCTCCCAACCACCCTTCCACCTTCTCCCCACCCCTATACTTTACCCCAAGGTTTGCCTTATGTGCAAGGTGAGTTTGGAGGATGGGCCAGGGGGGTTAGAAGCAGAGTGGTTAGTGAGGTTACTCGGCAGGGAGGAGAAAAGCCAGAAGCTGCTAGACAGCCCAAGACACTGTGCCCCAGAGACTGAGTTATCTGTGCTTTGAGTTCTTTTCTTAAACATCTCAGCAAGCCTATGAGTGAAGCAGACATCACCAGTGTTTTCCTTTCACAGCCTATAGTATAATTTTCTCCATTAAAATATTTCAATTAGCTCAAACCAGCACTCTCACTGAGCCAAGATAAGGAAGTGAAAACACACTGATACATAACTAACTTCACTTTGAGATCTTGAGAGAGACGAGACCAGAATTCCAGGTTCCCTTTCAGGTATATTTATGTGGCTTCTGTTTTCTGAGACATGTTTATTGCCATTTCTTGAAGTTCTGCCGGGTTTTAGTTTTGTGAGAGGTGTTTACTGCAGTCACTTGAAGTTGTGTTGATGTGACAAGTAAGCAATTCTGTCTTCTTACTAACAGCTCTGACTAAAGCAGCATTAACTTGATCCTCAACAGGAAGCAAGCAGTTTTCTCCTCGGCCAGTAAATTGCTTTACAGCCATCAACTTCTTTTATAAATACACACCAAGGTTGCTATTAATCATTAAATACAGCCTCTAACACAATCAAACATTAATCATTAACGACATTAATTGCCAGTTTGTCACAGCCTTAATAGTCTCTTAAGTAAGCAGAAGCCTCATTTATTGCAGGCTCCAAGCACTGATTCCCCAGATGATGAATACACAGTTCTCTTACACAAGAGAGAGCATTATCAAGGTCTTCACTGACAACTGTCTTCTCTGAAGATTACAAACCAAAAGCATCTTGTGTTTTTCTTCTGAAAATAAAATGGTTTAGTGTGTGTGAAGTGCATTCATGCTCTTCCTTACAAGTCAGTTTGCCTCTGGATTTCCATCTTGAAAGACTTGTAGAACTTAAAAGGACACCAGGCAAAAAAAAAAAAAAAAAAAAAAGTAAATCTGTGAACGGGTAAATCCAGCTTAGTCATTTTATAGTACTTTACCTCTCTCCCTACATCCCAAGTCCCCAAGAGCCCTCACTCCTGTAGCTCTATGTCCTGTGTTAGTTCCATTTCTCCAGACTGCCTTTCTTGACACAGATTTTTCTCCATGACCCTTCCTTGCTAGTCTCTTTAATTTGGAGAGCAGCAGTTGGGATGATTTTCTAGAATATCTGCCTTTCCACGTGAGTACTCAGACCTCTGTCTAAAGCTCCCATTGCATCAACTCCATATTGCAAGCAGATTTCCCCTCCCAGCACCCAGCTGAGCACCTCCTTGTTCCAGATGACAGGACGCCTACAGTTCACTGAGCTCTCCACCCTCCCCAAAAGCTGCACTTCGATGAGGCTTCTCAGTGCATCAAAGCACAATACACTTAGACACACTGCCCCCATTCCCCTCATTTTCCAACACGCTCTCACCTCTTCCCTTTTTTTTTTTTCTTGCACCTTCAGTGTGAGAAATAAACAATGAGAAGTAAAAGTGAAACATAGGAGTACTTAAAATCTGAGAGGACAGTTTCACTCTGCCCACACAGCACGCCTGGGTGGGTGACAGCAGCAGAGCAAAACACATTGCCTATCCTCATTGCTCTCCCACACTGGAGATACAGCACACAGCACAGGAGCCTCTGAGAACTCCAGCCTTTGTGATTTGGGTATTTGAGTCTCAAACGAAAGGGAAACAGAGTAGAAACCAAAGCAGCAAATTCATTCCAGCCAGAGACATGCATTAATCAAACAGTGAGCAAGTGCAGGGTGACAGCTTACCTTACAGCAACGACCTCAAACCCCAAGCAGCTCTGTGTGGTGACAGATGGTGTCAGAAGCCTTGGGTTCACTTAATGGGGGGCACAAGACATTAAAATGTTCTTGAGCAATTTAAAAAGCAGCCACATTCAGAAGAGAAAAGGACATGCTAAAGTTCAAACAGGGGATTAAGTCCAGTTCTCATGGTGCTTAACACTAGGAAAATGTTAAAAGGCTTCTTGAGTGTTGCTGAGTAGCAACATTCTTAAGACCAATATTGAACTGCTTTTTTGAGCTGGGGGCATCAGGGAACTGTAACCCTGAGGACTGGGTGGGTAGAAAAAAAAGGAGGAAAAAAAAAAAAAAAGCACTTGCAATTTTTTTCAAATCAGTGACTGCAGGAGTTGGTTAGGGTATTTTGTTTCCTTGTGGTACCTAAATTTGCAATTTTGAGTCGTTAATGACCACTGAGAGAGAATGTATTCATGGACATGAGTGACCCAACCCAAAGAAGAGTTTTCATCTGGCCTGCTAAGATACACCATGCAGTGACAGACAGCATGCAGCACTGTGGAGGGCACCAAACTGAGCCTCCCAAATGCTTCACAGCAAGGTGCCTGTGACTCCACAAGGACCACACTTACCAAAAGTTCAGTACCTTAAAAATCCAGTGAGTCAGTGAAAGGCCTCCCAAGTGCAAAGACAGAGAAGTGCCTGAGGAGCTGTCTAGGAAGCTGAGGCAAAGTGGGTGATTGGACGTCTCACAAGCATCCTTGGAAGAGCCAGGGAAATAAAAGCTTTAGCAATACAGAAGCAGCCTTCCAACTGCCAGGTCACTGCACCCCAAAAGCAAACGCATTCAGGACAGAGGCAGCTCACACTCACTGATTGCTTCATTTTCCTCACAACTGTCTTCCTGTTCTCTCAAGAACTTTTTTTCTGTATTACATTTTTGTACTGCTGCACAGAATCACAGGGAAGAAGTCCACAAGGCTGTTACCACTGTCCCATGAGCATAGTCATCAAGGACAAGGACAGACCCCAGTGGGCACAGGGACAGTCTCAGGACCAGCATCCCAAAGGCCTTCCTCCCACACAGCTCCTCACTGTGGCAGGGCCCAGAGAGTGGTAGTGAATGGTGCCACATCCAGTTGGCAGCCAGTCACTAGTGGTGTCCCCCAGAGATCACAGAATGGTAAGGTTGGAAGGAACCTCAAGGATCATCGAGTTCCAACCCCCTGCCATAGGCAGGGACACCTCCCACTAGTACAGCTCACTCAAGGCCTCCTCCAACCTGGCCTTGAACACCTCCAGGGAGNGGGTGTGCAGGTGAGGAAGGCAAAGAAATTATTGCCTGAGCAATGTTAATCTATTACACTAATGAGAACCAAGGGAAAGCTCATCAGCCAGTTAATAATCCCATCCTGAAAGCATCACTTCAGCAGCATCTAGTTAATATAGCCTAGCAATATAGCCTGTATCAGGAACAATGTGGCCAGCAAGACCAGGGAAGTCCTTCTGCCCCTGTACTCAGCACTGGCTAGGCCACACATTGAGTATTGTGTCCAGTTCTGGGCCCCTCAATTTAAGAAAGATGTTGAGGTGCTTGAACATGTCCAGAGAAGGGCAGCAAGGCTGGTGAGGGGCCTGGAGCACAGCCCTGGGAGGAGAGGCTGATGGAGCTGGGGCTGTGCAGCCTGCAGAAGAGGAGGCTCAGGCTCACCTTATTGATCTCTATAACTGCCTGAAGGGAGGTTGTAGGCAGGCAGGGATTGGTCTTTTCTCCCAGGCACCCAGTGACAGAACAACAGGACAGACTCTCAAGTTGTGCTAGGGCAGGTTTAGGCTGGACATTAGAAAGAAGTTCTTCACAGAAAGAGTGACTGGCATTGGAATGGGCTGCTTGGGAAGGTGGGAGTCACCAAACCTGGAGATGTTTAAAAGGAGACTGGATGAGGCACTTAGTGCCATAGGTTAGTTAATTAGAAGGGTCAGGTGATAGGTTGGACTCAATAATCCTAGAGGTCTTTTCCAACCTGGTTAATTCTGTGAATAATGACCAAACCCCAAGTGCTGAAGAGCTGATGGCTAAAGAGTCCCTCTTTTGTGCTGCGTGGGGAGAACATTGTACATGGCCAGCACAGCCATATGAGAGCGCACTAAAAGTGTACATGGTTAGCCATAGTATGACTGTCTGAGTAATCTTAAATCTCCCATTTTCTCCCCTCAGAGAGCTGAGTCCAACAGCCCACTGATGACCTTGTAATGCAGGGAAAGCTGCATGTTTGTGGGAGATAGAGATATACAAGCACCAGTACAGACTAGGGGTTGACACGCTGGAAAGCAGCTCCACAGAGGAAGACCTTGGAGTCCTGGTGGACAATAAGTTATCCATGGGACAGCAATGTGTCCTTGTGGCCAAGAAGGCAAAATGGTTTCCTTTGGTGCATTGAGTGGTGTGGCCAGCAGGTCCAGAGAGTTTCTCCTCCCCCTCTGTTCTGCTCTGGTGAGATCACATCTGGAGCATTGTGTCCAGACTTAGGCTCCCCAGTTCAAGGAGGACAGGGAACTACTAGAGGGTCCAGAGGGCTACAAGGATGATTAAGGGAGAGGAATGTCCATCTGATGAGGAAAGACTGAGAGACCTGGAGCTGTTTATTCTGGAGAAGAGAAGACTGAGATGGGATCTTATTAATGTTTATAAACAACTGAGGAGTGGGTGTCAAGAGGAGGAGGCCAGGCTCTTCTCACTGGTGTCCTGTGATAGGGCAAAAGGCAATGGATACAAACTGGAACACAGGAGGTCCCATCTCAACATAAGAAAAAACTTCTTTAATATAAAGTTGCTGGAGCACTGGAACAGGCTGCCCAGAGAGGTATCTACAGAGAGTTTCAAGATCCATCTGGATGTGTTCCTGTGTCACCTGCGCTAGGGTGGCCCTGCTTTGGCAGCAGAGTTGGACTCAATCTCCACAAGTCCCTTCCAACCCCTACCATTCTATGATTTGTCCTTAATTCTTTAGGAGATTTTAAAGACAGAAAAAAACCCATAATGACCAATCGCACTTGGCAAACCCTCATATCCAAGTCCTCCACGAGGCCAAGAACTGCCTCCCTGAGCAAAAGGAACTATGATTACGCTTGCTCCACAGCTACAGGCCAGCCCTGGATGACCTGCCCAGCTCAGCACCTTCCCTGCCAGGCCAAGGAGTAGACCGTCTCACAAACCGGAGGAAGCAGCAGCACTTCTTCCCTGGCTCTCACACAGCTATTAAATGGAAACATAAGGGGGAGAGACATCCAGCACATTCTTCCAACTCACAAGAGCCAGAGAGGCTGCACCGTTTGGAAAGCTGCAGAGAAAGATGCAACCCAGCTCTGGCACAAGCTTCCAGCACAGCTCTAGGCCAACAGACAAACACCTCACTGCTCCATGGTATGTTGTTGGGGCATGGCATCAGACAGCTCCACTACATACCTCAAACCCTGCTTTTCTTTAATTAGCGTAACAGGAATTGTGGGATATCATCAACAACCCAAACTCGTTCTGCAAGATATAGCAATACAGAACAGAGTAATTTTTCCAGTGGATTAACCTTCACTTCTAGAAAGCAGTCAGGCAAAGCTCAGGCAATAAATGAAATTAATTTGAGCATCTGGTAATCCTCAACAGCCAAAAGCAAGCCCCAAGCAGCAGTGTTAACTTTTCTTCTAGCTCTTCCAAAGCATTGCTTTTAATTCCTCTTTTCAAAAAGCTCCAGAGAAAGCTATTTTCAAGAGGTGTAAGTGCAAAGGAAAGGATCCACATTTTCCTCTTCCTTCCTGAGAATCACAACCACCTTAATTAGAAATTCCCACAGATTATGCTATTTAGTGGTTAAGATTCACAGCATGGCTTAGGTTGGTAGGAACCTCAGAGATGATCAAGTCCAAGCCCCACTGTCATGGGCAGTGATCTATCTCAACCAGACTTGGTTGCCCAAGGCCTCATCCAACCTGGCCTTGAACATCTCCAGGGAGAGGGCATCCACAACCACCATGGACAATCTACTCCAGAGTCCCACCACCCTTGTACTGAAGAATTCCTTCCTAAGATCCAGTCTAAACCTACTCTCCCTCAGCTTCAAACTGTTAAAAAACAATGGTCAGACTCAATGATCATCTTCAAGGTCTTTTCCAACCATCATAATGCTGTGGTTTCAAGAGCTTTAGGATGTCTCTCTTCTAGCAGGACTGCGGGACCAGCTCTGCAGCAATCCTAAAGCAACTGTGTAAGACATGGACCTGTGCTGCTGAAGAGTGTGAACACATCCAATCTCTAAAAGCACGGCTCAGATGGCTGAGCTGCTGCAGCGTTGTACCTCAGCCTGGGGTTGGAATGGACTGCCCTACACCAAAGATCAGGAGAGTTCATCAAATGTCTTCTGGAGTGGGAGACTCTTGTGCTGAGAATCCAGGCTGACATAAGGGTTTCTTTTCTGCCACTGATTCACTGTCTGAACATGTGAAAGCTTTCAGGGGCTGCAGTTCTAATATGAGGAGCTAGACTCAAAAGCATTTAGGAGCTGCTTGAGTGACTTGCAGGGCTCTTGGATTCCAACTAGTCAATAATTCAAATGCTCTGACTCTGCACCACCTTCTGGTGCATCACGCGGTGAGGAGGACAGGCTGAGAGACCTGGGGCTGCTGAGCTCAGAAAAGAGCAGCTCGAGAAGGGATCTGATCAATGCTCAGCAAGAGCTCAAGGGTTGAGGGGCAAGAGGATTCAGTCAATTTTTTCAGTGGTGCCCAGAGGCAGGACAAGGGGCAATGGGCATAAACTAGAAGCCAGGAGGTTTCACTTAAACCTAAGGGGAAAGGTCCATGGTTTGAGGGTGCTGGAGCCCTGAAGCAGGTTGCCCAGCAAGGTTGTGGCATCCCCATGTCTGGAGAGATTCCAGGCCCTGGACATTGTATTCCTGTGCAAGCTGCTGTGAGTGCCCCTGCTTCAGCAGTGGGGTTGGACTGGATGATCTCCAGACTGAGTCTCCTCAGCCACAGAAAACCACTGTACAGTCATGTTCATGAAACGTCCAAGGAAAACTGATGCACATCTTGTGACAGAAGTACCTTGGAAGAAGGAATTGATTCAAAATCCAGCCCAAATTAAAGAGAGCAAGAGTCTTCTGATTGACTTAAATGGACTTTGGATCCAATATTTACTAGCTGAGCTCTGTAGGAAACCAGTAGTGAACATCAAAAACCTAACATGTTTTCATTTAAAGCACTTTCATTTCTGGTGTACCATTCACCTCCATCACAGTGTTCTCCCACGAGTACTTACAATCAGTTTTATGCCCAAACTTGCCAACCATCAGTGCTTTACTGCTTAGAGGATTTCAAACCAGTCTTCCAGCAAGTTAAATATTTTACATCATGGGAAAGGGAGCGCAGAACTCATTACAAAACATTCAGTATCCAAAGAGTCCCTCCCATTTCAAGAAGCAAACAAAGCAACCACAAATGGATTCTTAGCTTCCCATATTTCTCCATCATCACCAAGAAGGGCCCAGGTCAGGTCCTGCTGACAGCCTCCACAGTGATTTACAGAACAACATATTGTCCTTTGTATGGATGGGATGAAGTCACAAGGACTACAGAGGTGACAAGGTCACACTATTTGTTTTGTATTCATAATTTTTAATGAAACAAAAAGTGTTTACAACTCCAAGATGAAAAAAGACTAAGACCAAAACAAGAACCCTATACAAAAGCTTTCTTTGTCCTTCACAGTGCAAGATAAAGCGGAGAAAGAACCATGACTGATGAAATGGACAGTGACTACTTTCTGCTTTAGGAATAGCTGTATGACAGCTGCAAATGATGCTTCTTGAGAAGAGGTTTTATCTCAAGAGTTTCTTTAAGAGAAATCCACGGAATCACAGAAAACATCCAGTTGGAAGGGATCTCAAAGATCATCCAGTCCCACCCTTGACCCAGCACTTGAAGTGTCAGCACTAAACTATGTCCCTAAGTGCCAGATCCACACACTGCTTCAACCCCCCCAGGGATGGTGACTCCACCACTGCCCTAAGCAGACCATTCCAGTGTTTGAGAACCCTTTCAATGAAGAAATATTTCCTAACATCCAGCCTGAACCTCCCCTGGTGCCGCTTGGAACCATTTCCTCTGGTCCTGTCACTTGCCACCAAGGAGAGGAGGCTGACCCTTGCTTGCTCCAACCTCCCTTCAAGGAGTTGCAGAGAACAATGAGGTCTCCCCTCAGCCTACTCTTCTTCAGACCAAACAACCCCAGCCCCCTCAGCTGCTCCTCATAGATCATGTAAGTGTAGGTCAAGTTCCCAACAAACATCTTCACTATGAGCATACAGGTTTGCATAGTGGTTGGGCACATCAGTACCACGCTGTGGCTCTTCATGTGGCACTGCTTCCACACATCCAAATGGCATGATTCTTTCATGTGCTGGTCTGAGGCTAATTGGAATATTTTAATGGAGAAAATTATACTATAGGCTGTGAAAAGAAAAACAATGGTGATGTCTCTTTCACTCACAGGCTTGCTGAGATGTTTAAGAATACAAAACATAGATAAGTCAGTCATCACTCGGGCTTACAGACACTCTCTTGGGCTGTCTAGCTTCTTGCTTTCTCCTGTCTGCCAAGTAACCTCACTAACTACTTTCCTTCTAACCCCCCTGGGCCATCCTCCAAACTCACCTTGCGTGTAAGGCAAACCTTGGGGTAAGGTATAGGGGTGGGGAGAAGGTGGAAGGGTGGTTGGGAGCCCCTCCTGGGGTCTCCGATTTCTGGGAGGGGTGTTGTGTTTCTGTATTACCTTTAACTGCTATATTTCTGTCACTGTTCCTGTCTATTGTGTCTATCTCTGCTTGTACATTGTGCTAAGCTGTAAATAGAGCTTCAGTCCTTAACTTCCAGCTGGCTGAGTCTAGTCTGGAGGATTTTACAAAGTGGGGGGGGGGGCAGGGAACTCCCAAACCATCACATTTCACCATCAACCCAGACACACAATTCAATTCTGAAGTTAATCTCTGTACCAGACCAAAGAGTGAGCTTGGACTATGTGATCAAGCAGGTAGAAGCACAGAAGGCAGGAATCTCACAGCTGCCCCTGTGGCTCCAAGGCGCTTCCACAAACCTCGACCCTTTGGTTGAAGTATCTTTGCTGCCAAATGACACAAGAAAGACAAGAGCAGTCTCAGGGAAGGACTGGCTGTTCATCACTCGCCTCTGAAATGTTTGCTGCCCTCAAGGAAGGAGGGAAAAGTAACCAAATGGGAGGAAAAGAACTGATTTAACAACCACAACGCTGGAAATGGCTTCTATGGATCTTTGACTGGGTTTAACCTCAGACATCCTGAAGAGAGCCACAAGAAATATTAAGGAGAGTTATTGCACTCAGGTTTGGAGCTGGGCCTAAACCACCACACTTTAATATACCTGCTCCCTCTGTCAGATTGCAAAATACAAATCATATTTAGCCTCTGGAGCTGAGAAGAATCCAAAACCCAAACCACAGCAGGTGTGCTGCTCTGCTAGGAGGCTCTCACCAGGTCCAGAAAGCTGGCGGAGCTGGCACTGGGCAAAGGACCCAGCCAGAATGACTCCCCTGAGGAGCACCAATCCCTCTCCTTCACCGCAGGTGGTTATTCCACACAGCTTGTAGGCAGGAAAGAAAAAATATTTTATTTATATGTGATATATATATTAACTTTCAAATGAGATGAAGCAACTGAAAAAAAAGAGAAAATAACTTAGATGTTTTACCTCTTTCTGGTTTGTTTTCTTCCTAATATAAGGAAAGAAACCACAGACAATACATTGCTAGATACTTCTATCTCAGCAGTTTTAAAGAACAATAAAGTAGTAAGACAGGCCAAGAATAAGAGTAAATAGGTCTTTTAAAGGTTTTTTCTCTATCAAGAACACTCTGCAAGAACTTGACTATGTAGCTTTCCTGTCCACATGTACAAAAGTCAGCAGAATGAATGTTACCAAAAAGCAGGCTTTATGCCATGTCACTGCTTAAACTACAACAACTTTCATTTAAGTTCTGCTGTGGTTCTGAAGTGCTGCAGACCAAATGGAAGCATATAATGGACTACCTGAGATGTGCATAAAGCAGTTAGCAACCTTGCACGGGAGAAAAGTCAACTTCTCTTCCTTTAGATTGTTGAAGGAGTTTTGTTCATTTTACCATCTACCTCTTTTCTCCTCCTCTGGCAGGTGGACTTCAAGGTATATGCAGGAGTTAAGAGTTCCCTGGTATCAAAAACGTATTCCCTATACATGACAAAAGAGAGTAGTGCAGCCACCAGATGAATCTCCTCACCAGTTAACTAGTCATGGTCTGAAGACATGGAGTGGGTGGAGCTGAGAGCACATTGAGGTTTTAAAAGAAAGAGCAGTAGAAGAGTGGAAAGAAAAGGCCAGGGAGGACAGTAAGCAAGATTACACTTTTCATGTAGAAGTGCTCATAGTCAAACTAAACTCACTCAACTGCTCGAATTCAGAGTCTGACAACTGTCCAGGGACCAAGTACCAAACCAGGAAAGTTCAACATCTGATTGCCCTTTCTGTAATGACCTTAAGACCACCTGAGTAAAGGAATTGGGGCTGTTCAGCCTGGAGACAAGGCAGTCCAGGGGAGACCTGGCTCTCTACAGCTCCCTGAAAGGAGGTTGGAGCCAGCTGGGAAGTTGGTCTCTTCTCCCTAGTAAGAAGTGACAGAAACTGGAACATAGGAGGTTCCATCTAAACACAAGTTAAAAATGCTTTCCTGTGAGGGTGACAACACTGGAACAGGCTACCCAGAGAGACTGTGGAGTCTCCTTCTCTAGAGACTTCTAACTCCCACCTGCAATCCTGTGCAACCCATTCCAGGTGACTCTGCTGCAACAGATGGTCTCCAAAGATCCCTTTCTAACTTGCGAAGAGACAGCATTCTGCAGTTCTGTGATGAGAGGAAATGGCCCAAAGTTGTACCAGAGAAGGTTTAGGTTGGACACGAGGAACAATTTCTTCCCCAAAAGGGTTGTCAAATCCTGGAACAGGCTGCCCAAAGGCAGTGGTGGTGTCCCCATCCCCAGAGGTACTTAAAGGCTATGGTTTAGTGCCAACCTGGCAGTGCTGTGTTACAGCTGGGCTTGATCTTGAAGATCTCTTCCCAACAAAACAATTCTACAATTCTGTGATTCTAAAGCTCTCAGTTATTTTGGCTTTGCTGGTGTTGCCTCTTTTCAAGGCACTACCACACAACGGCCATATCCTGCAGAGCACTGAAGTCCCCAGGGTACCCTTAACCTTGTATTCGTGGCTTGTCCAAGACCTCCTCAAGCAATGCTGCATTCCAGGATAGTTTTGCCTCCTATGTCAGCAGCCTGATTAGTCACATTAAGCCGAAGAGAGCAAGCAAATCTATTAATAAACACCGTTTTAAAGCAGAGCTTTGCATAACTCAGGATAGTTAATAAAACTTCTCCACAGCTGAAAGAGAAGTAGCTACGCTGCACTCTTATGACTAGGTTTGGAAAGTGAGCTGTTCACCAGCACCCCAGCAAAATTACCTCAGATTTTTACTACCAGTGAAAAGTGTGATTTGATGGTTTTGATACCAGCAACAATTAAAAAGTATGTGTGCTGAAAAATAAAGGGGTTTTGCTGGGACTAGCTCTAACCTGGCCCCAGGATAGAATGAAGGGAGGGGAGAATCCTCATGTCCCCCAGCCCTCCCCAGACGCTGGCTGTGCTCCACTGAACCACTCTGCAGTGAGCTCCAAGGCTCAGAAACAGGGAACTATCAGGTGGATGAATTCAAGAGCACACTCAGGCTTGCTCTCAGCCAAAATGCCATGATAGGTGCACTCAGAGAAAGCTGCTCATTGTTTCTCGAAAGCTGAACAAAAGAAGCACAACATTTATCTACATGAAGGTCCACTGACTGGTTGTGAGGGGATAGGTTTTTTAAACCGGTAGTCCATTATATGCTTCCATTTGGTCTGCAGCACTTCAGAACCACAGCAGAACTTAAATGAAAGTTGTTGTAGTTTAAGCAGTGACATGGCATAAAGCCTGCTTTTTGGTAACATTCATTCTGCTGACTTTTGTACATGTGGACAGGAAAGCTACATAGTCAAGTTCTTGCAGAGTGTTCTTGATAGAGAAAAAGCAAACCATGAGGGCTTTGAGAAGGGTAAGACGTGGATGAGGTACTTAGTGCCATGATCTAGTTGACTGCATAGTGCTGGGTGATAGGTTGTGACTGGATGATCTTGGAGATCTCTCTGTGGTTGATTCTATCATTCTATGAAGGCATTCTACCTTACTTGTTAATTTGCTTGCTTACTGTGCTGGTTTGAGGCTAATTGGAATATTTTAATGAAGAAAATAATATAGGCTGAGAAAGGAAAACACTGGTGATGTCTACGTCACTCATAGGCTTGCTGAGATGGGTAAGAAAAGAATACAAAACAAAGATAAGACACAGAGTCTCGGGCACAGACACTCTGGNGAGGTTACCCAGAGCTCTGCCAAGCCTCACTTTGAATGGCTCCAGGGATGGGGGCTCAACTACCTCCCTGGGCAACCTGTTGCAGTGTTCCACTATCCTCACAATAAAGAACTGTAAAGCTGTTACTGCTAAGCAGATGTATTGTCTCTGTGTTAGTCATCTTCACTACAGATTCTGCCAGTTCTAGAAGAACTTCACCTCTGTTTCACCTAAACAGAAGACAGCACCTTTGGGGCACTGTAATGACAAGGTACAGTCACATAGCTAAGTCATGTGTGCATGCAAGTAAAGTTACAGCCCCACTCACCCCCAACAGCTCAGCAGGACACAGAATCTGTCAGAGACAACAGGATCAAATAGAGCCACAAACAGTCTCCTAAGGCTGAAATGATGGAGGGGTTTTTGCAGTTGGGTTTAAATGCTTTTTATTTCATATTCTTTTCATCATGAAAAAGCTTTGTCATCTTAATGCAAATACATTGCTCCTGCAAGTGAGAATCCAAGGGTATCAGGCTATGAGCAAACTGAAAGGGAAAACAAATGGATGCTGACTTTCTTGAGATTGTCATCCAGATTTTTTCAGCAGATTAGGCTGCTGGTAGGTAAATGTTGGCTAAATATAGAGCACTGAGGAAATGTTTTTAGCTGTCTTTGAACTGTATGTTCAGAAGCGGTGCACGCTGAAGGCCAAGCCGATGAAACCACCTTTTGCTAGTTTTACTGAAGAGCACGAGCTTGCCTTTTTCCAGTTGCTTATACATTTGCCAGCTTCCAGCTCCTGGAACCAAAATTTTCCATACCAGGTGCCTGGCGTCTTTAAAAGAAGAAAAACATTTTCAAGCATCAAAACAATTCAGCAGTTCAAAGAGCACAGCTAGGGGGGAAAAAAAAAAAAAAAAAAAAAGGTTGCCTTGCCAACATTTGAATAGAGGCCAGGAGTATGTTTAAAGGACATAATTTGGCACAAGGACCTACACTTTGAGTGCCTGACTCTGCAGCCTTACCCAAAGTGCATTTGGAAGGGCTTTTAGTGTGTAACATACTATTAGATAGGGAGTCTGCTCTTACTCTGCTCTCCTCAGGCCTCACCTGGAGTCCTGTGTGCAGTTCTGGAGCCCCCAGCACAGGAAGGACATGGAACTGTNATATGTGACTCATAGAATCACAGAATGGTTAAGATCACCTCAACTTGTAGTTCCAATGTGAAAAACATAGTCTGCTGTTGTTTCAAGTTGTCCTTTCCCACAGAGCTAGACACAGTGACAATCAGTTGTAAAAAGCTTGTAAGAATCAGGACCTGGAGCATTTATCTCCTCTTCCTGGAATCTCTTTCTGTTGAACACCAATTTGTATATAGCCAAGAGCTCAAGAACTCCCCAGTTATTCATGTACAGAGCCACACACGAGCCATGTACATACCCACACATGATCAGAGAGTCACACAAAGCAGAATGTCCATATCCAAAAGTCCAACCTTCCCTGCAGTCTTCCAAGATCATCAATGTGAAATTGTATTCTTGCCAGGCACAAACAGCAACGAGACAGTGAAGAAACAGCTCCCCTCATCTTTGTGCTGCACCAAACCCAGCAGAAGCTGAGTGTGTCAAGAAACAGAATGAGTATGCAATAAGTGGGTGGTTCAATATGCTCATTTTCCTCCACTATTTCCATTTCAAGTGTCAGCTTCCCCAAATGTATTGAATTTGTACTATAAATTTTGATTCCAAAACTCTTGCCATGCTGCTCAACAACATGGTCTGCATATAGACACGTGAAAGGAAGTATTGCACAAAACCCTAATGACAGCAAGGGCCCTTCTCTTAAATCTGTTGCAGCTACACTGGATTCCAGATGTGAAATTAAATGCTAAAAGGTTGGGTTCTTTGGTTAGTTTGTTGGAGTTTTCTTGGGTGTTTTTTGTTGTTGATTGTTCTGGGGCGGGGTTGTGCTTGGGTTTGTTTTGGGGTTTTTGTTTTTGGTTGGCTTTGTTTTGTTTGGGTATTGGGGGTTTTTTGGGGGTTTTTTTGGGTGGAGTTGTTGTTGTTGGGTTTTTTTGTTGGTTTGGGGTTTTTTTTTGTCTGGATGGAGCTAATCATGAATGAGAATAAACTCCCACACACACACCATATTTCCTTCATTAGGCAATCTGCACCAAGCTTTCACAGAATGGTTTATGTTGGAAAGGACCTCAAAGACCATCTAGTTCCAACCCCCTGCCATAGGCAGGGACACCTCCCACTAGTACAGGTCACTCAAGGCCTCCTCCAACCTGGCCTTGAACACCTCCAGGGAGGGAGCGGCCACAACCTCCCTGGGCAACCTGTGCCAGTATCTCACCACCCTCACTGCAAAGAACTTCCTCCTAACATCCAGTCTAAATCTTCCCTCTGCCAGTTCAAACCCATTACTTCTCATCCTGTCATTACCTGACCTTGTAAATAGTCTCTCCCCAGCCTTCCTGTAGGCTCCTTTCAGATACTGGAAGGCTACTACAAGGTCTCACACAGAATCACAAAGAATTAACCAGGTTGGAAAAGACCTCTAGGATCACCAAGTCCAACCTATCACCTAACACCTTCTAAGTAACTAACCCATGGCACTAAGTGCCTCATCCAACCTCCTTTTAAACACCTCCAGGGATGGTGACTCCACCACCCCACCCTGGGCAGCCCATTCCAATGCCAATCACTCTTTCCGTGCAGAACTTCTTGCTAACATCCAGCCTGAACCTGCCCTGGCAGAGTTTGAGATTGTGTCCTCTTTCATCTAGCAACAGACTGCAAACCATGTTATCAAAGAGATTCCTGTCAGATCTTACTCAAATTGTAGCCTCTGTTACAATCCTCATGACACCTCATTAAACAGTGTTGTGTTGGAATAACCACATTCCACCACCCCTGTTATTCAACCTTTGCTATCTCCTGTAAAGACAACAGAATCTATGAAAATACTTTTCTGGAGAAAAGGAGGGGTCCTTGTAAAAGCCAGATAAAAGTCATCTTCCATAATTCCCAAAAGGAACAAGAACATCTGTAGGCACAATCCCAAGC
>WBNM01041221.1:0-55965 GCA_013399055.1 Ramphastos sulfuratus
GAAGGGTCTAGAGAAGAGGTCTGATGAGGAGTACCTGAGGGAATTGACATTTAGTCTGTAGAGAAGGAGGCTAAGGGGAGACCTCATTGCTCTGCACAATTCCCTGAAAGGAGGTTGGAGTGAGGTGGGGGTTGGTCTCTTCCTCCTAGCATCAGGTGATAGAATGAGAGGAAATGGCCTGAAATTGTGCCAGGGGAGGTTTAGGTTGGAAATTAGGAAAAATGTCTTTCCTGAGTGAGTGGGCAGGCATTGAACAGGCTGCCCAGGGAGGTGGTGAAGTCACCATCCTTGGTGGTGATCAAGAAACACATGCATGTGGGACATGGTTTAATGGCCGTGGTGGTGTTGGGTTGATGATTGAACTTGATGATCTTAGATGTCTTTTCTAACTGAAACTATGCTACAATTTAATGAGAAATAAAGGCATTCTGCAGAATGACTGCAAAATAATACAGGGTAGCTATTTTCTGAATAATCTGCACAAGTAAATACCTTTGCAATTTTGTTCTAAAATGACACATGAAAATAAAGCCCCTGTAAATGTTGTCTGGCTGTTGTACCAGTTTCCTGATAAGGAGGTTTTTTTATCATCTTTACTGAGTTACCTATTGGGACTGTAGTTTAGTTAATGTATTTCTGGTGATCTAATCTATTTGTGTTCATCCTTGCTTTCTGCTCAGCTATCTCAGGAAATCTTATGGGCACTATTAAATTAACCTTCATCACCCTGAAACTGGTCAGAAGAGATTAGTCCTCTTGGTCTATAACTGTAGGCTGGAATTAGAGAAGGGAGAGGAATGTGCATAGCAGTTGGTAATCAAGGGTTTATTGTGCTTCTGGAAGGTATTTGCACAGCAGAAAGGTGAAATTTTAATGGCTTGATGAGGGGGGAAAAAAAAGAGACTGAAACTTCCTATGAGCATAGAAATGATTTAATGGTTTGGATCCCTAAGTGATATGGATCCATTTTCCTTCATTTCTCTGATAGTATGTGTTCTTAGTGCCATTAACACTCCTCTGCATGTCCTGGCATTTTGGATAATTTTGGTACAGTATTGCCTTGCATGTAATTTGGATGAAGTGTATTGAAACCAGGAACTTCTGGGAAAATAAATGGGCTGCTTTTTCTGATAACAGATGCTCACTTGTGCCAAGTTATTAGCACTGCTGTGCCCTGTGCTGTGGAAATCCTCAGCTCTGTTCATGCATATGGGTAGTGGAGTGTAACTCCCTTATCTGAGTAGTGCAGATTTAGCCAGAAGTGATATGCTTCTCTGTCACACAGACTCTGTCCATTTCCTTTCATAAAGGTCTTCCCTTTAGAAATTTAGGAGTCTTATTGCAGTAATGCTGATACCTAGAGAAGGTCCTTTCCATGTAGAGACAGAATGAATTGCCACATGTTCATAGGGCAGCTCCACTGGAGTCTGCAGTGCAGCACCCAGGGCAAAACCTCCCCTGGCACAATTTCAGGCCATTTGCTCTCGCTCTATCACCTGATCCTGGGGAGAATAGACTGCCCCTCACCTCTTTCCAGCCTCCTTTCAGGGAGTTGTCGAGAGCAATGAGGTCTCCCCTCAGCCTCCTCTTCTCCATACTAAACAATCCCAGTTTCCTCAGCTGCTCCTCATAAAACTTGTCCTCTAGATGCTTCACCAGCTCCATTGTCCTTTTTCTGGACACTTTCTGGCACCTCAGTGCCTTCCCTGTAGTAAGGGGCCCAAACCTGAATGTGGTACTGAAGGTGTGGTCTCACCAGTGCCAAGGACATGATCACTTCCTTGCTCCTGCTGGGCACACTAGCTGATCCAGGCAGACATTGTTGGCTGCCTTGGCTGCCTGGGCACAATGATGGCTCATGTTGAGCCAGCTGTCAGCCAGCACCCCCAGGCCCTTTTCTGCCAGGCAGCTTTCCAGCCACTCTGCTCCAAGCATGGAGCATTGCATGGGGAGGTTGTGACCCAAGAGCAGAACCTGGCACTTGTCCTTGTTAAACCTCACACAACTGACCTCGGCCCATCAATCCAGCCTGTCCAGACCTCTTTGCAGAGCCTCCAGCAGATCAATACTCCCACCCAGCTTAGTGTCATCTGCAAACTTGCTGAGGGTGCACTCAATTCCCTCATCTAGATCATTGATAAGGATACTAAGGAGGACTGGCCCCAATACTGAGCCCATAACTGGCCAGACACTCTTAACACTTGGACAGTGGTCATCAAGATGATGGCATCAGATCCCTTCATGGATCTGACCAGGATTCCCTACTTCTTAAGTGTTTACTGTGTTTTCCAAACCAGACAGTCTATTTGTTGTGTGCAGTACTCCAGCACTGCAGGGCCATTTGATTTGCAATCTGCATGCTGGTGCTAAATATAGGGGTGCCACTCATCACCATTACATCATGGGAATTCGATTAGAGGGGAGTTTGGCTCAAAGCCCTTTGGAAATGCTAAGGAAGAGCAGAGGAATAAATTCTGCTTCTGCTGCCAAACCTAAAGAGCTTATGGAGAAGGATTTCAGTGTGGAGGGTCAGGGAATCCTTTCTAACTGTAGTAGAGCTGATCTATGGCAATCACTGCAGTATTAATAGCTCCTTTTTAAGATGCAGGAAAGCATACCAATTTCTTGGAAAATAAGCAGATTTGCACGTCCTCCTCCTCCCTGCTAAACTGCAGGTGCAGAGCTCTTGCAGTAAGCAAGGACATCCACAACTAAATCTGTGCAACATCATCTAGTTGAGGGTGTCCCACTTACTGCAGGGGGTTTGGACTAAACGACCCCCACAGTTCACTTTCACCCCAGTGCATTGCATGATTCTATGTTCATGGGGAAGATTGGGCAGGGTGACCTTCAGAGCATGCCATCTATCTTAACAGCAGAACCACAATCTGCCTGCAGCCTGGCAAGTGTTGAGGACGGTTCAGGACTATCGCAGAATGTCATTTCTTTAGTAATAAATGGATACAACAGATCCATTCCAGGCAGACAAAGCTCAGTGACAGAGCCTTATAAATCTTCCTTCCAGCCATATAAAAGAAAGAAGAGTTCAGAAAAGCTACTTCTCTCTCCTACTTGTCCAGTTAACAAACAGTGCAGATGCAGAACAATTGACATAAAAAAAAAAAAAGAGGAAAAAAAACCCACTGAAAAAAACCACCCAAAAACAACCCAAAGCAACACAACCCTTAAGTACAGAACTACTAAAGATTGCTTTGCTCCTAAAATTTAAATGGTAGAAAGGTGCCTGGACTGCTTAGGTGATTTAGAACTTTTAAACTCTTCTACATCTCTGCAATCTGGCATGCCTTACCAACCCAGCTTGTTTCTAGTTGCTCAGAAAGATATAATAGTCTTCTCCTGCCTCGCAGAGTAACTACAAGGAAAATAGATGAAGCTGCTGTGCTGTCATTCCTCAGCAGCTGCACAAGCTATAGGAGTATGTTTTGGAGCGTATCACTTTTTAGCCGCACTGCAGTCTTCTTTGCTGGCCCTGTTAAGAGCTGAGAGCTCCTAATGATACACCTCAAACAGAGGCTGCTGCAGCCTGTTCAACACTCACAGCATCACGGTTACACCCTATTGCCAGCTCCAGCCCTGAATTGATGCTGGTGGCATCTGTTGATGTGCTGACAAAGGCCGTGCTGTACTTTGAAGGCATTCTTGTTTTCAGTTTTTCATGGTAGGGTGCACTTTCCTTCCCCATACAAAGTGTGGTACCTATACCCTTATCCTGCCTTGTTTATATGTGATGGATGGTCTAGCTCTGGAAATGCAGTATTGTTTGTTTTGGTTCTGATACGAAACTGGAATTTGCCTGCAAAAATTGCTTCTATTTTTGTATTGTTAGTTATGTCTGTGATGACAAAAGAGAATCCTGTCAGATGTCTCTGTGTGCTTTACAGAACAAAAGGCTACGGTAGATGTTAATGTAGGGGAAAAATAAGTAAATATATTTGAAAGGAGATAAATTCTTGAGTTGCCTAAATGGACATTGTCAGCTTTTGCTGTTTAACTCTACCAAATGACAAGCTGTTGTAATTCTTTTTCAGAATTCTCAGAAAGTGCAGTTGTGAAACAACACCAAGTCCTGCACTTGGGTCACAACAACCCAAATCAACACTACTGGCTTAGGGCTGAGTGGCTAGAAAGTTTCCTATTGGGAAAGAACATTGGGGTGCTGGGTTGACAGCCAGCAGTCTGCTCAAATGGCCAAGAAGGCCAGCATGGCCTGGATCAGGAATGGTGTGGCCAGCAGGGTCAGGGAAGTGAGTGTGCCCCTGCGCTCAGCACTGGTGAGGTCACACCTAGAATACTGGGTTCAGGTTTGGGGCCCTCACTGCGAGAAGGGCATTGAGGTGCTGGAGTGTGTCCAGAGAAGGGCAACAAAGCTGGAGAAGGGTCTGGAGAACAAACATATCTGGTGAGGTGCAACTGAGGGAACTGGGGTTGTTTAGTGTGGAGAACAGGAGCCTGAGGGGAGACCTCTCTAGAGCCCCCCAAAAGGAGGTTGGAGTGAGGTAGAGGTTGGTCTCTTCTTTCTGGTATCAGGTGATAGACCAAGATGGAAATGTCCTGTAATTGTGTCAGAGGAGGTTTAGGTTGGATTTTAGGAAAAATGTCTTTCCTGAATGAATGGTCAGGCATTGGAACAGGCTGCCCAGGGAGGTGGTGGAGTCACTGCTTCTGGAGGTGTTCAAAAAACATGTGGACATGGCACTTAGGAACATGGTTTAATGGTCATGGTGGTCTTAGGTTGACAGTTGGACTTGATGATCTTAGAGGTCTTTTCCAACCAAAGCACTTCAGTGAGAACATGTGAACTTCACTGACAGTCTTTGGCATTTCAGAAAGCCCCACACACTCACTACCCCTGAACCCATGAGATTTCTTTCATTTTTCTCAGAGTTCAGACAGGAGAGGTGACTGGCAGCTGTCTGCCTGCCCTGCCCTATCAGTTGATCTGGCAGTCACTGACATTCACGAAAGGGAAATAATGTTTTGTATCACTGTAACAGTCAGTCTTCCAGAAGAAATCCTCAGTTAAGTTGGCAACAATCAACACCAAAGTTCATAATGTTCTAAATTATGTAATAATGCTGCAAGGCAGAGAGTTATGCAAATGTTGCTAAGCAAAGTAAATAATTACTTAGGTATGCAAGAATCTGATTGTTTTCATAAACATGCCTGAGCTCAGCTCAGATCCTGATAATGACAGTGTTCTTCATATCGGTTGCTGTGGAAAGTAGTGTCTGGAACTGCAATGATTTTCTTCCTGAACAGTGGAATTAATTGCCTATAGTCTGTGCAAAACACTGAATAAATGTAAAATTCTAGGGAATTAGAGTAGTTTTATGAGAAGGTTGTTCTGAGAAAAATATTTTGGTGAATCCATGCTTCAGACTTTCCTGTTTGCCTCGGTTTCCTGGCTGCAAAGAAAGATACAGAAGAAAATGGAATCCATTGTTCTTGTGCACAGTTATAGAGCCTCTGTGTGTTTGATTGGTGCTGCTATCAGCACCATGAGTTACAGTCTGACTTCACCAGATTCTGCAGAATGCTTTCTAGGTTCTCTTCTGTGGTCCCACCCAGACATTTGACTTTCTGGAGCATAGAATCAATTCAGTAAGCAAGGGCATCCTCAACTGGATCAGGTTGCCCAGAGCCTTGTCAAGCCTCACCTTGAATATTTCCAGGAATGGTGCCCCAACCACCTCCCTGGGCAACCTGTTTCAGTGCTCCACTACACTTCTGTTCCACTCATGTCCAGCTTCTTGTCCATCACCACTCCCAAGTCCTTTTCTGCAGGGCTGCTTCCTATCATCTCTTCCCCCTGGGGGATTGTTCTGGCCCAGGTGCAGGTCCCTGCACTTGCCCTTGTTAAACCTTATGAGATTCACCTGGGTCCACCTCTCCAGTCAGTCCACGTCCCTCTGGGTGACATCCCATCCCTCTGGCATGCCTTAGCATGGCATCTAGGAGAATCTGTTCCATGATCTTCCCAGGCCTAAAGGAGGCCATGAAGATGGTCAGAAGGCTGGAGCACCTCGCCTGTGGGGGCAGGCTGAGAGAGTTGGGGCTCTTCAGCTTGGAGAAGAGGAGGCTCCAGGGAGACCTTAGGGTGGCCTTCCGGTACCTGAAGGGGGGCTACAAGAAAGCTGGAGAGGGACTTTTTGCAAGGGTTTGTAGTGACAGGACAAGAGGCAATGGCTTTGAGATGAAGGAGGGGAGATTGAGACTGGAGATTAGGAAGGAATTCTTTTCAGTGAGTGTGGAGGGCCACTGGAACAGGTTGCCCAGGGAGGTCAGGTTGAACAGGGCCTTGAGCAGCCTGGTTTAGTGAAAGGTGTCCCTGCCCATGGCAGGGGGGTTGGACCTAGATGGTCTTTGAGGTTCCTTCCAACCTAATGCATTCCACAATTCTATGATTATGACATTTTAAAACTTCTGATAAAATAAATTTAATGTATAATGTTGAAGAGCTTCAGAAATAGTCCAGTTTGTGAAACAGAGTATTTATTTCCCTTGTGTTCCTTAGTCTTTGAGTTTAGGAGCAGTTTTAGGCCCTCTTGGCCTTGAGAAAAGAAGTGTCACAGAGCTTGTCCAGCAACAAGCTGAATGAGCAGTCTCAGGTAACATGGGCCTGGTCTATACACTTGAAAATGATCTGTTCTCTTTCTGGTTTGGATAAAAACACTCTGCTCAGCCACACTCCCATAGAAGAAGGCTTTGAGGCAGCATCTGTGGGTTCTGTATGGGTTGCTATGTACCATGGGTAACAATACTGTTCTCTTTTACCTTCCAACCCTGCAGCCATTGGCAGCTGTATTAAGTGATAAACACAGGACAGATGTCGTTGGCTTCAGTGCAAATGTTTTTGTTTTTAAGATGAAGGCTGGAGCAGTTGTGAGATCAAGGCAGCTTTAGAGAAGCTTGTGCTGGTTTGAGGCTAATTGGAATAGTTTACTGAGAGAAATTAAAATCCTTAGCTGTGAGAAGAAAGAAAAAAAACCAACAGTAACCTACATTACTCATTCTTCTGCTGAGAAATGCAACTAGTCAAAATATAGATATAAGACACTCACATCTCACACACTTCTCAGTTAGTTCTCACTACTTCTCCTCTCTGGCAGTCTGTGTGGTGGCATCTGCCTTAACTCTAATCCAACCTAACTCTTTTTTTCCCTAACCTTCTTGTGGTCTTCTCCAGGTTTATCACATGAGATATATGGGGATTGATCTGGTTATTTCTTAAAGGAGGGAAAGAGGTGGAAGGGGGGAGGAGGTTTGGGTCAGGAGCCTCCTGGCAGTCTGATTGTTTCAGGAGGCATTTTGTGTTTCTGTATTACTTTTATTTTGTATATAACTGTAAATATCTGTGTATATTATATAGATGCTTGTAAATTGTGCTAAGCTGTAAATATAGCTTCATAACTTCTAGCTGGCCGAGTCTAGTCTGAGTGAATTCATTGTGTGTGTGTGGGGTGGGTAGGTAACTCCCAAACCATCACAAAGCTATGGATTCAAATTTACCCACTCTGTCAGCTGGAATGCTTAGAAAGTCACAAATTTAAAATGGCAGATGCTGTGTCGTGTTTGCCTGTGCTGGGCAATGTTTACTGACAGTCAGTGATACCAGGGCTTCAGGAAGGTGCACACATTTCCCCTTGAGAACAGCTAGACAGTGGATTCATCTCCTAAGGGTAGTAGTGGATTCCACTACATTGCATAATTTGAAGACTTAGCTTGACAGGGAGCTGGGCCAGTGCATTTCAGCTAGGCCATCACCTAGAAAGGTTGGACCAGATGATCCTTGGGGTCCCTTTCCAACCCGGCATTCTGTGATTCTGTGTCTCTGCACTAGACTTAGCTCATCCAGTTGTTGGGGTAGGTCAGTGCTGTAAGAAATGTTGTATCTGAGATCAGATTGTATAGGATTTGGCATCTCTTTTGATCTTGGGAATATTTAGTTGCACTGCCTGGCTCTTCTCACCATAGTATATAAATACACAGAAAATGTAATTATGCTTACTGCAGGGACAGGAAGAAAACTCCTTTCTTTTTGTTTTTAATGCTATGTAATGATGAGGATGATATAAACCACTGTTACTGGTGTTCTCCTGGTACTCAGGGTGAACACAGCAAGGTTTCTTTGTGCCTAAACTTTGGAAAGCTATTATCTATCTCTCTCTCAAGCTGAAATGGAATTGCCAGAAAAATGGATCTATATGAGAGGCAGTTCCGGGTTTGCAGACTGTGTTGAGATTCATCTGCAAGACTCATTTGTTGATAGGTTTTTTTAAAGATATTTTAAATTCTATTTTTACTCTGTCGAATAGATGTCTTCATTATCTGCCCCTTACCTTCGTTGTTTAAATATTATAATTAGGTGTCAGTTTCCTCTGCAGAATTTTTGAATTGAAACAGTTTAGTGAATGTATAAAGAAAAATGGTAAATATCTATTTTCTCAGTTGCCAGCTCATGCTGATGTCAAGGTCAGAAATCCCCCACAGATCTGTTTTCTGCCCCAGATCTGATTGGAGTAACAGTTTCACTTGTTTTGTATGTATTTAATGTGTCCTTTAGCTACCCGCAGGGAAACTGAATAAGGTGTGATGAAGAAGTATGTGGAACTGAAGGCACACCCTGGGTCTGTAGTTTTCAGAACAGTTGCTCTGCCTCCTACCAGCACTGAATTGGACCCTGAGCTGTTTAATTATTAAAATTGTGCTGACTGTAATGACAGCTGTTAAATTTGAGTGTTCTTCCACATTGATCTCTTTAACTGATATAAAGAATGTGTCACTTGGATCCAACCTCTGAAACAAGCCTGTAGGATTTAATCACATTTAGCCTGAAAGCAGTAGTGAGGTGACTGTTGACCTCAATATGGGACAGGTTGCAATGAGTTTCAGAAGAGATGAAACAAGCAAACATGCAGAGATGCCATCTAAGTCAATGTCAAAATCCCAGAACTGCAGTATAATAATTTCCATGACACGATTAAATGGCTGGTCTTGCTTTGTAGGAAACTCTCTTTCTGTGGGGCAATATTCTTGTGGTATTTCAGACTGAGTCTGTTGTCATATTGAGACATCCTGAAGCATAATCCATTGATTTACTGCACTTCCCATGTGCATCTCAGGGCTACCATCATGCCAGCATATTCATTTAGTTCTCTGCTTTGATTACTCCTAGCAACAAGGTCTTTCATGTTAAGGTTAATTTAGCTGTTGATTCTTGGAATATCTATAGCAAATCCACATGGTGAAAGAGAATAAATGCTTTAATGTTGCTGGAAAATTAGAGTTGTGTGACAGCTTTCCATCTCATTCAGCTCTTAACTGATGTGAAAATTACTTTGAACGTGAATTTCAGGATCTGCCTTCATGGTGGCTACTTGAAACAGGGAGGGGTTTTATTTAGGAATTTTTTGTTGTTGTTGTTCTTTATATATATATATTTTTTGTTTTCTTTTTTTCCCCCAAACTAGATAAATGACAGAGGATATAAGCTATTGTTATCAAGTAGGTGAACTTGAAATATTTTGTTCATTACTTGCAATGAGGATGAGTGGCTTTGCTTGTTTAGGCAAGTAGTTAATTTGATAGTAGGTAAGGAATTCACATGTGCAGCTACATAATTGTAATGCCACATTAATTGTGCTAAGAAAAACTTGCAAGTGACTGCAAAGCTTGTTAATGCTGTTCAGAGAGTTTGCCATATAGAAACTAAATGAGTACTGCAGCTGCTGTGTCGTACTGTAAATTAATTGAAGGTATAATTTGTGAAATACATTCTGAATGGTTCTAAATTAGCAGGTTTGCAAAGCATTAATTTTACTATCTGTGACAGAAAAGCGTGCAAATATATGATGTTGGTTTGTATATATTGAATCTTTATTTTGTCTCTTAGATTTTTGAAATACCTAATGAGGTCTGTAAATTACACTTAAAGAAAACAGATTCTTCACAGTATCCTAAAATAAATGTCTGTGTGTTAACTCTAATAACATCAAATTAACTGCTGTTCCATTTGTTCTGTTCAAGAGGGTCAGGTATATGCTGGAGAGTGCCCAAGGAAGGCTATGAGGGTGATGAAGGGACTGGAACATCTGTCTGATGAGGAAAGGCTGAGAGACCTGGGGCTGTTGAGTCTGGAAAAGAGAAGACCAAGAGGTGATCTTATTAATGTTCATAAATATCAGAAGGATGGGTGCAGTCAGTGGTGCCCAGTGACAGCGTAGGAAGTAATGAAACCAAACTTGAACATAAAAGTTCCATCTAAACATGAAGAGGAACTTCTACATTGAGGGTAGTCCTGTGATTCTGTGACATGCTGAGTTTGTAAAGTGTGTGTGTGACCTGCAGACTGTCCCCACTGGACACATTAGGTTAAATCATGCTAACCTGATCTTCTGGCAGAGGCTGTGATTTACATGACCTACTTAGAACTTGTTTTGAAACTGAACTAGAAAATACTCTGTCTTCTCTCATCCTAATTGTATTCATTAAAGTGATAGATTGCCAAGGAGGGCATTTGCAAAAAGGAAAGATATTTTTTTCTGAAATTGTACTAGCTGAAGCTACTTCCTTCCTAAACAGAACATGGAATTGTTGCCTTCCATGGAATACATAATTGGAAAACTGGTTTGTTTAAAAGCAACGAGATCTTTATTCCTACCTACTGTTAACATCTAGTTTGATGCTTAGACCCTTGCTTACATGTAAACAATTGTATTGTCTGGGAAACAAAGAGCCAAGAGTCACCTCTCCTCCACAACTGAAAGTCTCTGCTCTCTTTTTTGCCTGTAATCCTCAAAATTTTGGTTGTCTTCTGAATCCACTTTTGCCCTGTGGCACTGCTGCCCTTCTCCTGACCTCCTGTGCTAGCATCAACTGCTTTTTTCATAACAGATTTCAAGGCTAGAAATCTGTGTGGGAAAGCAAAAAAATCTCAAAAAGGACAAATCAGTGCCCAGGGTCAACAGTCAAGAAAAATTCATCCCCAGTGAGCAGGATCTCATCATCCAGAAGTCAGGGCTCAACCTTTCTTCACTGTACTTTTTCATCCTTGCAGAGGGTCAAAGATGCCACCATTCTGCTCCAGGTGCAATTTACTGGATCATCTTCCCTTTTGAATGGTGCTGACTCCCCTCCCTGCTGGGCAATCCTCAAAAAGTTCCCAAGCAGCTAAGGTGATTATACAAGGTCCTTGTCAGCATTACTATTCCCCAGAGGATCTGAACACAGCTCAGTCTGGAATTCCACTTGAGAAAATGAAGAATTGCCAAGCATTGAATGTCTGTGCTCCTGGGGAGGCAGGGCTGTAGGTGCACTGTCTATGAAACAAGAAGTCATTCTGTTTGGGGTTTGTTAACCTTGTTCTGACAGTGATTTTTATTTTTTCCTGTATTTTAGTCTGAAAAAGGAAGACTGAGAGGAGATCTTATTAATGTTTATAAATATCTGAGGAACATCAAGAGGAGGATGCCAGTCTCTTTTTCAGTGGTGTCCTGTGATAGGACAAGGGGCAGTGAACACAAGCTGGAACACAGGAAGTTCCACCTCAACATGAGGAAAAACTTCTTTACTGTGAGGGTGACAGAGGCCTTGAGTAGGCTGTCCAGAGATGCCGTGGAGTCTCCTCTGGAGACTTTCAAGACCCATCTGTATGTGTTCCTGTGCGACCTGCCCCAGGGGATCCTGATTTGGCTGAGGGTTTGGATTTGATGATCTCCAGATTCATTCTGTGATTCTGTTATATTCTGTGCTAGTGTAATGGAGGGGTAATTAATTGATTGTGAGATGGTATTTTAAAAATTGTTTATTAATTTTAATAATAATTAGGTTCTTTTGCAATGATCATGGAAACATTATACAGATAATAATACAGGACCTAGAAATAACTAGTAATAATGGATAAATATCATTAATTGAACTGGAAGAGAAGGTTCCTGTGGTCAATGTACTGCTTGTGGTTAATTATACCACTTGCCCAATAGATGGACTCAGGGAGCTCCTTTCTGCTTAGGGCAGAAGGCAATGGTGAATTACAAGAGACTTTAAGTGTTTACTCACAAACATTAATCTCGTGGGGCTAACTACAGCTTCAGACAGTACCCAAATGCTTTCAGGGAATTCTGTTGGTGTCTGGTCAGCTGCTGAGGCTTCTGATTCTTCCCAGGCTTTACAGGGTGCTGGGGAAAGGAGGCAGACAATCCTGGTCCTGATTTCTCTGGATGATCTGTGTGTCCAGGACTTCCCATCTTTGCAAGAGACTTTGAGGTGCAGGCAGGATGTCTTGAAATGTGCAGTCTCAGCACAGATGTCACACTGGCTATGGAGGCTGATCACATGGAGGCATTTAGAGCCTTTTCCTGGTAAACTCAAGGCAGGCAGTTTCCAGGCAGTTCAGGATACAATAAGGCAGTGAGCAGTGGCAGTAGGCAGTAGCAAGCAGCCAGCAAGCATGAATACAATGGCAGAGCAGGTTGTGTCACCTGCCCATCTCTTTTTATCAATACAGCCCAAGACTGATGGGCCTTTGGACACAGAATAGCCAATCAGAATGGCAGTGAGCCAAGCTTGACCATATTAGCTGAAGCCATAGGCTTGTTTTACCCTTTTTAGGGCAGAACACAGGCCTTGCACAAGGCAGGCACAAGCTAAGTGTGTGTACCTTGTTTACCACAGGAGCAAAACAAGTCTGGGCAAGCCAGAGTCCTTAGACTCAGTGGCTCCAGGTTCTTTGTCCTCTTTCCTGTGGTCACTTCTCCCGAAAACAGAAGGAGGGGAGCAGAAAAACATGTGTGGGCAAACAGGATGTGTATAGGCCTATTTTGGCCTATTCAGGCCTACCACGACAGCTGGTGAGGAAAACTTCCTACAATCAAATGAGAGGAGGTGTATCTGGGCCCCACCTGAATCCTTTACCATTTGTTCAGAACCTGAGCTGTTCAGTGATGTCACTTGTCTACAGGTACCTGTGTGTGCTTTAGGTGGCCATGTGCGTGCGTGAACAGTGGAGTGGAGTCAGGCAGGCAAGTCTTTGACTGCATTCTTTGGAGGCTGTGTGACATCTTAATCTGAAACTTCTGAAAATGCAATTTAGGATGGGACCAGTCCTCCAGTCAGTGTGAAATCATTTGAGTGGGCACCACCTTGGCACAGGACACAGCTCTGGGCTCTTCTTTTCCTTGAATGGTGGTATGGATTAGTATGGTAGTTATGTTGATGGCAACATTACAATGAATTTCACTGTAGCCACAATTTCTTTGGTCAGTTCTGGTAAATCTTTAATGTAAGTGGTGTGGTTTGGGACCTCTTTTGCTTTACCACACTGAAATCCAGAGAGTGTGTTTGGCACATAACAGAAATGGCATGTTTTTGCAGCAGAATGTCCTTCTTACCAGATTTCAGACTGCTGACTGCAGAGGTCTCTGTGCAACACTTATTTTAGCAATTACTCTATTTTTAGATTGTTTGTTTCAAAATCTAGGTCAGCTCACTTGGCAGACTGGTAAGAAGGATGCACTATAAGGCAAGAAGGCACAGCTCTTGCAGACAATAAAGACGTTGCCTTTTTCATACTGGCGATACCAAGTTCAGTTCTGAAAACTTCTGAAAGCTGTTAGGGTTTGGATGTTGTTACTAGGAGCACAATAATTTGGTGGTGAGGTTTTTCTATTGAAAATACTTTTTATTAGCTATGTAAATTCCCAACTTTTATATCATAAAATATTGAAATTTTACTTCCAAGGGGCAATTTAATTCTATGGCAAATTCAAACCAGGAGAGAGGACAATTTGAGAAACCAAATTCTCAGAGTAATGGCTGACTGTTAATGCAGATGTCATCTGTGGAACAGAAAAGGCATTATATTTCATAATGTTCAAGCAATTCTGCTCCCTCACTTTTGTACTCTTAGCACATATAACCTGCTATAAACAGAACAGTAAGAAAAAGGAAGGCCTCTTTTGTAAAAGTGTTAGCCAAACTTACCATATGACTTTCTGAGTGCCCCAGAGGCTTTTCAGATCAGGTAGAAATGTGTCGTTCAGTAGTCTTAAATTCTACTAACTGGCTGAGGGAACCCAAGCTATTTCTCTCTTGTATCTATTCAAATCACATAGTTTAAGTGATACTGGGATGTGTCTCTCTCTTGAGGTTAGAGTTTGCTTTCATCCAGGCAAACATTTTGGCAGGCATTTGCTTTTGGTAATCCTGTAACAACAAGCACAATGCAAATACATTTGCAAAGAGATTTCTTTGTGGGGAGATAAGATTAATTGTAAATCTCCCTGTTAATAGAATCATAGAATTGTTTAGGTTGGAAGGGACCTTTAAAGATCATCTAGTCCAACCCCTCTGCAGTCAGCAGGGACCTCTTCAACTAGAGCAGGTTTCTCAGAACCCCATCCAACCTGACCTGGAATGTTTCCAGACATGGAGCATCTACCACCTCTCTGGGTAACCTGGGCCAATGTTTCACCACTCTCTGTAAAAGATTTCTTCCTTCTATCTCGTCTAAATCTCCTTCTTCTAGTTTAAGACCATCACCCTTTTTCCTGTGACAACATAGACTCAGTATAGTGCTTTGAGGGATACCACTCATCACTGGCTTTCATTTGGACATGCAGTTGTTGACTGCAGTTCTTTGCACCTCTCCATGCAACTGATACCTTATCCATTTGATAATCCATCCACCAAAACCATACCTCTCCAGTTGTTTGGGTTTTGTGTGTGTTTTTGAGCTAAATATCTTTTAATGCAAGTGTGTTTTTCAGCTTCTTTGGAAGAGACTGTTCCCTCACAGGCTATTGGTTGGAAGGTGGCAAGCTGCTCTTGCCTAGTGGCCAATTCTTTTCAGTTTGGTCTGGAACCTTTTCAGTCTCTGCCTAAAATATTAGGAGTGAAATGGTAACTTGAATTTCTGCTCTGATTTTAAAAAGCCTCTAAAGAAGCAGCAAGCTAGAAATGCCTGTTTGTACCTCGGGTGTTTTATTCCACCTCTGCTAATCGGACATACATGAAAGTCTTTCCAAATAGCCTTTGAAGGCAATACTGAAGTGGCTGACATATTCATTTCTTCCCCATGAAAATGACCTTTTGCAGGAGCTGAGACATTTCCATTAGTGGATTTTTTTTCCAGTAATACTTTTTTTTTTTCAGGTTTTTTTTTTGGTATTTTTTCATTTTTCTTTTCCTTTCTCTCCCCCCCTCCCATTTTTTCCTCTTTGTCCTCATGTTGCTCTCCTTCAGTGTTTTTCTTTGCATTACTTGTCAGGTACTTTGAAGTTCAAGTGGAAATAAAAACATCTTTTCAATATCTTCTGAAACTCATTTAAAATCTTGGAGCTAAATTGCACCTAATGCTCATCCATACCTTAAACTTCCCAGCCTCTACTATTGGATAGCGTACAAGTTATTTTGGCACTAAATTGTACCTAATCATAGAATCAACCAGGTTTAAAGAGACCTCCAAAATCATCCAGTCCAACCTATCACCCAGCCCTATCCAATCAACTAGACCATGGCACTAAGTACCTCATCCAGTCTTTTCTTGAACACCTTCAGGGACAGCAACTCCTCTACCTCCCCGGGCAGTCTATTCCAATGGCAAATCACTCTCTCTGTGACGAACAGTGCTCTTCCATATCTCAAACTCCCCAGGCTCTTCCATTGGATAGTGTACAAGTTATTTTGATCTTTCCTCTCAATAAAGATTTATTTTTTTCCTCTCCCCTGGTGAAGGCAGAATAAAGCCTTACCAGAAATGGTATTTTTCTCATAGTTGCTTTAGTGTGAAAATTGGAGAATGGCCATGAGCAGGAAATACAACATCACAGACAAACTTTGTGTTCCTCATTTGTGCAATCTGGAACCTGTGTTCTCCTGCCCCCCCGACTGCAGGCTTCTGGCTGAGTTACTGAGGAAAGACTTACTGAGCACCAGACAGCAGTGCAGAACCAGTACTGATGTTGCCCCATCCCACAAGATGGTTCAGTTCAGTTTGATATCTTGGTGTCTGTGTAACAGTCAGCTGTGTCAGTAGATTATTTCATGGGGGGAAAATCCCCTTTACAGAGTTCAAGGATGTGTGGTGTGCTCAAGCCCGTAAGTAGTGTATAGAAGTGCTGTTCAGAGAAGTGGGTTGATGCAAGTAGCAGATCAAAAGTCATCACTTTTTCAGTAAAGGCAAACCTTTCTCCAGGAAGGGAAAAACAAGCATGGAAAGGGCAGGAAGAAAGTTTTCAAGTCAGAAAGGGACCTTAAGAGCTGTGGGTTGTTTCTTTTCTTGAAAATTACACAAGCATTTTAGAAAAGCAATTTTTGATGAACACTATCAGCATTGTATTGACAGGGAATAAACTTGTAGAATTTTAGATATATACTTTGTCAGCTGTACTTTCTTGTTATACAGGCTTTAACTGTCTGAACACCAGAGAGCTTATCACAGAGTTGTTTCAGTTGGAAAAGACCTCCAAGGTCGAGTCTGGTGTTCAACCAGAGACTGCCATGACCATTAAACTGTGCCCTGAAGTGCTGTATCCAGGTTTCTTGAACATCTTCAAGGGCAGTGACTGCTGAGCTGTCACACATCAGTTTGAGCACATGAAGAAGACCTCTGTGTTAACATCATGAATTTTGGAATGCAATATTCAGTGCTGCAGAAATGCCTCCCTTTCTTTACCAAACCCACCACCAGTTTTATTATTAATAGACCAGGCACAAAGCTGTTTATCTGCTGTGGCTCATTCACACTTTTACACAGTTCAAAGACTGGCTGTGATGTTGGAGGATGTGCCCTTGGGATATGCTGCTAGAGGAATATTGCCTTTTAGGCATTTTTTTTCTTTGCTGTGTTCAGATGGAAAGTTTGATCAAGGTATTGCAAAAAAGATGGCTTCAAATTTTAATTTGGTTCAGATCAAGAAAGAGGACTTTTTCAAAATGATGTTACTTCAGACAGCTTTCTGAATGTTATTTTCCACCCATAAACCCATGGTTCTTTTTAATGCTTATTTCTCTACTTAGAAGTAGAGACAAGAATTTGGTTAGCAAGTTATATTTAGGTGTTTTGGTTTTGCTATAGTAAGTTAATGGGATTTATGCAAAGATGTCTTGATTGCTCGAATGAATGTTCTCCCAGGGAAATAAACTTTGATCTCAATCTTCATGTTTAGGTTTGCAGTGCCCTTAGCAATATATATCTACATGCATTTGTCATTCATTGCTTTATAATTGCAAGTTTCATTGAGAATTTTGAGTCTGCAAGGTGCATCTTGCAAGGTGTCATAGATACTCATGAGTCAGCAAGTCCTACCTGCAGCAAAGCAAAAGCAGAGTTATTTAAACATATATTAAACATTTATTCCTATGAATAAATCAGATATATAGTTTTAGGCTGTTAATTGCATGGCCTTACTGAAGCACAGCTACTGAGATGCTGGGTCTTGTGTGTGACCCTCTGAACTTAATTAGTGTGAGAGAGAGCTGAATACCGTCCACCAAAGGTTGGGCTTGGTGATCTTGAAGGTCTCTTACAACTGAAACAATTCTGTGATTCTAATCTGTGAAGATCCTACAGAGTATAATGGAGGAAAGCGATACTTAAGGAGAAATAATGATTGTGCCAGTGCTGGAACAATGTATCTATATCCCTACCTTGTCTGCAAGATGATGTGCACTTTTGTAGGAGAGCCATCAACATACATCGGTAGATTGTATTTGATACAAATAAATCTTGGCACATGATCAAGTCCCGGGTGGTTCTTAAACTCTGACAGTTAATAATGGAGGAAATTACTCCTTGGTTTTATGAGGCTAGATGAGGGCAGAATAAGCCAGGGTTGGGGGATTTTTTTTCCCTTCTTTTAAGACCAACACAATCTAAAAGGATTTTTTTTTTTTTTTCATTTCTAGCACTTATCTGGTAAAGTGTTCCTTTCCTGCAAAGTACATTTGAAAATCTAACTTTTGATGTAATTTTATAGCAGTTGTTGAGCAGATCTAGTGTTGAGGTGGATTATGTCTTTTGCTACTTGAATAACTTGTCTTGTGGCAATTAAAAAGTTTTGAACTTCTGCCCATATTTGTTCACAAGCCTGTTAAGGGCTCTCGGATCCATAAGATGTGCTGCAGCAATTCACCTCAGAGAAGAAGAGTCCTGCTGAACTTAGTCTTTTTTTTAAACTTTACACTTTCAGTATTGAAACTTTGTGGAGTCCAATAGCACATCTGATACCCTTTCAGGCCTCAGAAAAAATTAACAAATCCTCTTTTGTCAAATTATTTGTCACTTTATATTCTCATATATTGTCATTCCTAGTTTTAAACCTCCCCTGTGATCCCCCCTTTTAAACCTCCTGTTTTGTATGTATTTGCCTTTGGTTGGTTTGCGCATACAATATAAATAGGTAGATGCTGTCATTTTGTTGTGAACTCTTTTGGACCACCTGCCCTTCTGCCTGAGGGATAGAGGCAGGCTGTGTCTGTGTGCGCTGGCTTTTGCGTTGGGTCAATGCTGTGCAGGATGTGTTCGTGCTGTGTCTTGGCTGGCAGAATGCGCTGCGCTACAGCAGCCTGCTTGGCCACACACCAGGAGAGAGACATGAGTCTCTTCAGCATGAACATGAGCCAGCAGTGTGCTCAGGCAACCAAGAAGTCCAACAACATCATGGCCTGGATCAGGAGTAGAGTGGCCAGCAAGAGTAAGGAAGTGATTGTGACCCTGTACTCAGCACTGGTGAGGCTGCACCTTCAATACTGGCTTCAGTTTTGAGGCACTCACTACATGAAAGACATCAAGGGACTGGAACATATCCAGGGGAGGTCTGAAGAACAGGTGTGGTGAGGAGCAGCTAAGGGAACTGGAATTGTTTACTCTATAGAATAGGAGGCTGAGGGGAGAACTCATTGCTCTCTACAACTTCCTGAAAGGAGGTTGTAGCAAGGTGGGGGTTGGTCTCTTCTCCCTAGTACCAGGTGATAAAATTAGAGGAAATAGTCTGAAACTCTGCCAGGGGAGGTTTAGGTTGGATGAGCAGTCAGGCATTGAAACAGGCTGCCCAACGAGGTGGTGGAGTCACAGTTCCCAGAGGTGTTCAGGAAACTTGTGGACATGGCATTCTGGGATGTGCCTTAATGGCCATGGTGGTCTTAGGTTAATGGTTAATCTTTTCCAACTGAAAAAATTCTATGGTTCTATGATGGCTTAAGAGCTGGTGCAGAAGGGCTTGAGACTCAAGTGGGTTGGGGGCATGACCTGAGGAAGAGTGAGAAGAGTGTCAGGGTGCAGGACTTGCTGAGGTGCCGACAAACCACTGTGTAGTGCAATAAGTGTTCCATCTGACAGAGCACCTTTTCCATACTGTCCACAAAGAACATCCTTGGGACAAACTATCCCCAGATGAACTACAGCATGGAAAGGAAACTGGTTCATCCAGCTCCAAAATAGCACCCAAGCACAAACTAATGTACATAAAATGTGCATGATCAGAGAGGATCAGGGCCTGGAATGAACTGAAGAAAATAGTTATGACAAGGTAGCTGTACCTTTTATCTTCAAGGACATAAAGTGCCTGTGTCCCCATCAATAGATGAGATGAATCTTCTTTGTCTCAGTGGTTTAAATTTTATGTCTAGTGTCTAGTTTTGCTTTGTCTGATGTCCAAACACAGCTTTTTGCTGTGATGCTGTCTGCTGGAGTAGGGACCCCTTTTTTGCCTGTTTAAAGAAGGGTTCTGCCTCAGTATTGCCTTTCCTGCATCCTTCTCACAGAATCACAAAATTACAGAAATGCCTATTTTGGAAAAAAAACCTTTAAGATTATCAAGTCCAACTGTTAGCTTAACACTAACAAGTCTTCAACCAAACCATATGCCTCTGCAGAGCCTCTCTACCCTCTAGCATATCAATGCTTTTACCCAGCTTGGTGTCATTGCAAACTTGCTGAGGGAACATTCAATGCCCTCACCTAGATCATTGATGTTAAACAGGAATGGCCCCGGTACTGTTGGTGCTGTTTCCACGGTTGTGGGGAACACCACTTGTGATGGCTACCAGCTGGATTTAACACCATTCACCACTGCTTTTTGGGCCTGACCATCTCCCAGTTTCTAACCCCATAAAGTGTATACCCATCCAGGCCATAAGCCACCAGATTCTCTAGTAGAATGCTGTGGGAAATGGTGTCAAATGCTTTACTATGGCCAGAGAGACCTATCTACAGCCTTTCCCTCCTCCACTAAGTTGACTGACCATATTGTAGAAGGAGATCAGGTTTGTCAAGCAGGACCCATGCTGTCTGGGCCTGATCATCTGGTTGTTCTGTGTGTGCTGCATGATGATACTTGGGGTTACCTGCTCCATCAGCTTACCTAGCAACAACATTGAACTGACAGTTTCCCAGATCCCCCTTCTGACCCCTGTAGATGGGTGTCACAGTCGCTAACTTCCAGTCTGCTGACACCTCCCCAGTCAGCCACAACTACTGAAAAGTGATGGAAAGTGGCTTGGTGACCACCTCCGCCATCTCTCTCAGAACTCTTTGGGTGGATTTTATCTGGTCCCATAGATTTGTGTTGAGTCAGTGATGTGCTCTTTTTCATAAATAAAAGGCAAGGTGAAACACTGAGAGAGTTGGAGCTACTCAGTGGGTTTAAACATGCACTGAAGCAATGTGGATGACTAAGTGCAAGAAGGTTAAGCTTTCTAAGCACTCCTGAAGATCAGTTTGTGAGGCACCTGCTGTTTGCTTTCTATTTGATGGAAGTAGGTCAGGAAGTGACTAACAGATATCTCACATGCTTGACATTTATTATTTTTAGTAATTTTCTGTTCCTTTTATTGATGGTTTTTACACATTGATTGTGTTGAAAGCTGCCCTGAAGAGATCATTTGAATCAAAATCTTGGCTATTCAGGGAGAAAGCCAGGTCACATAAAAATCGAGATGTCCCCTTACAATGAGACAGTTTGATCTCTGAAATAAGCCCAAAACCCATCCACTTGACACATTAAAATGACAGATAAAATGCCTGAAGCATAGTCGTCTTATATGAGTCCAACAGGCTGCAGACATAAATGGATTTCCTTTATACCTACATTTGCCTTTGGGATGGTTTGATTTTCTTGAACTATGAGGGCTGAAGCAATAGTATTGATGTATCTCCAGCCCCTAAGGCAAAGGTGAGAACTCGAGCAAAGGTCCCCAGGCATGCACTGGTTAGTTGGGACTTTAAGGGCCCACACATATTGGTCAAACACAGGTGGATGTGAGAAAACAGAGAGGGGGGGAAAAATAACTGCAGACCCGATATGTCCATGAGCACAGCACATTAACTGCCACACCGGACAAAACAGAATCAGCGTGAAGATGGAAAACCAACTGTTACTGAGAAACACACACCCTCCTTGTCTGTGCTAGGAATCTGAGATGTAGCACTGCTCTGCAGTGGATGTGAGGTTGGTAGAACACTAAGGTGGTGGTGTGCCAATCACTGCAGAATCCCTATCATGAGAATTCTTGAATTCCATTCAAAGCATTGGCAAAATCTTATGTAAGTAGACAAATCGACATTTTATATTTAGCTCATTCAGAGAGTACCTCTGGGATATAGTAATGTAATTTCTTCTTATCTGCATTAGTGTCTGGTAACAACCCCATTTGGTATGGGTGAAACCAAATTTGCCCATCATTTAGCAGACTGAAGACTGAGGAAATGCGTTTAAAAATTCCACCTACAGAAGTATAAAGAGAGAAATCCAGTGCAGGTGGTTTTTCTCTAGTGCATCCATCCCAATGGCAGAAATGCAGAGTAATATTTAAAGGATGCATTAGAGTCTAAGGAAATGGTGTAACCTCCAGTTTTAGGCAGATACCTAAATGTGTTAGCTGTAATGACACCTACATTGTAGATGAGTGGAATTGCTCAGAATGCTTTGCTGCCCCCAGACCTGGAGTGAAAGGGCATGGTGCCCAGCTGGTTTCTAACAGAGCTTTTGCAGTGCTGCTCTGCAGTCATCTCAGTGATGGCCAGGTGGATGCAGAGGCCCCACCACTGTCTCCTACAGGCTCTGTTCCAGTTCTGTCAAGGACTGCATGCTTCACAGACAGACTACACTGAGATTCTTTCTGCTTTTATCTTAATGTCACAGGGGGGAAAAAGTCAATGTATCAGGAGCTCTTTGAAGTAATTTTGGTAGTTGGAATCAATGACATTCATTTTCTGTGCCAAGCATATTAACATTTCCAGTTATGCTCCTTGGCAGTGGGGACAAGCAACCACTTTTAGCTGAGAGTTTTTGCTTGCTGTTGCAGAAGTTTGTGCATTTTTCCCTGCTATAGATATTCTTTTTGCTATCTCATTTCTGTTAGTCTAATCTAGAAACTTGATTTTGGTGGATTATCTCCATTTTAGGTGTAGACCTACCCCATTATTAACCCTTCTAGTTTTCTGAATAGCCATTCATCAAGTAATACTTTTTAATAAAACAACTCTAGATTTAAAATGGGGAAAATGTATGTTTCCAATACTTAAAACATTTTTTGTAATTGTTAACTGAGTTATGATGTGTCTTGTAACACAGAATCACAGAAAATATCCAGTTGGAAGAGACCTCAAATTTCATCCAGTCCAACCCTTGACCCAACACTAAAGAGTCAACATTAAACCATCTCCCTAAGTGCCAGGTCCACAGGCTGCTTGAACACCTCCAGGGATGGCAACTCCTTTACTGCCCTGGACAGACCATTCCAGTGTTTGAGAACCCCCTCTGTGAAGAAATATTTCCTAATATCCAGCCTCAACCTCCCCTGGTGCAGCTTGAAACCACTGCCTCTGGTCCTATCACTTGACACCAAGGAGCTCCCCCCTCCTTGCTTCAACCTCTCTTCAGGTAGATAGTGAGGTGTCCCCTCTCAGTCTTCTCTTCTCCAGACTGAGAAGTCCTAGGTCTCTCAGCCTTTCCTCATTAGACAGATGTTCCAGTCTCTTTACCATCCTTGTAGCCTCCATTGTACACTCTCTAGTATATCCCTGTCCCTCTTGAACTTCGGAGCCCAGAACTGGACACAACACTCCAGATACAGACTCACCAGGGCAGAGTAGAAGGGGAGGAGAACCTCCCTTGACCTGCTGGCCACACTTCTCTTTGTGTGCCTCAGGTACTACTTGCCTTCTTGGCCACAAGGACACATTGCTGTCCCATGGATAACTTATAGTCCATCGAGACTCCAAGGTCCTTCTCCATGCAGCTGCTTTCCAGGAGGTTAACCCTTAACCTGTACTGATGCCTAGTGCCTGTACAGGTTGTCCCTCTCTAGTTAAAGCAATTAATCCTATTTAGCAATACTTGTTCTACAGAGCCCCGAGTAATGGAAGCCTGAGAAATCACTGAAGATCAGTCTCGACTGCATGAGCACTTGACAGTATTTTCTTAATTTTCAATTCTTTCAACCTGCATCATGGCAACTGCACAATGCCAGCAAAGGGCATAAGCAGAACTGCAGACTCCTTTAGGTGATGATAGGAGCGTTGCCATAACCTTTTTGTGAACTGCACTATAAGGGACAATGTGGCCTCAGTCACTTGGGTAAAACATGGCATTTTTGCCTTCTCAGTCAACACAGTACTGCTGAGAAGGGGAGTTGGCAGGTTTGCAGAGAATAAAATGCAAAGATGACAAGAGTATCTTTAGCGTTGGAAAGTGTCTTTTCAACAAAGAGAGACATGGCCTAGGAATAAGGGTGGTCTTGGAAATATCCAAACTCTCCTGAAGTGCCCTGGCTTATGTGTTTACTGCCAGCTTGAAGGCAGCATCTTCGTCAGTGACAGAAGCCATGTTTACTGCTGTCCTGTGGCCAGATGCCCATGTGTCCTGGGTTGGCTTTGAACCTGTCAGAACCTGTAAGGGTAACTTCATTGGGAAAGAAATGGGTCAGGTGAGACGCTCACTATGCTGTGTCTTTCTAGCCCATCTCATCACTTGAGCTTTATAGCAAAGCAGTGTTGTGTGATACAGCAGTCACTGACCATAGCTGAGATTTTGTGTAGCATGTAACTCATGCCCTGCTTTAACAGTGATGCTACTTCATGGATTTACAGCAGGTACTAGAATAAAAAAATCATTAACAAGATAAACCCATGGTAGAAATGGGCACTGGAGCTCCTTTGCCAGTGTTGCAGGATGGCAAGCAATCTGCACAGATACACTGAAGGGGTGATTGCTCTTTGTGCTTCTTGCTTCATGCCTGAGCAAGTCCAGAGCAGCTCCTGGGAATTACTTCTGCAGACAGAAGTACTCTGACTGCTTCTGAAAGGAGAGATCTGAGGAGCTTTTCATAGGGAGAACAAAGTGTAAAACCATCCTTATCCTTCTATGGGCTACTCATAGAAGGTCCTACTCATCCTTGTGATAGCAAGCTTTGTGTATAGAGTGTCATCCAATATCGCAATGTTTTTACTGACATTGTTCTTGGAGGCCCTACAACTATGTGTATTGCAGACAGATTGACTGGGTTGTGACATATCTTCAGCTTGTACACCTTGCTTTTCAAAAGCAGTTGGAATGGGGTGACAATACGGTACTGCTAATGTGCACACTGCTTGCTGATGTGCTGCAATAGGCGCTGTGTTGCTGCTAGTACAGTTGATGGCTCCATTCCCTGCATGACTTTGTGGGCATTTGTAGGCACACCACTATCTGAATTAGCAAAATGTAAATAATATCCCATCTGATGTGGATGGACTATTCCAGATCCATGAATAACCAGGATGTTCTCAGTTTCTTCAGCTGATGGGAAAGTGATTGCTGGGAAAGAATTGCAGAGAGATTTTTATGAGTACTGCCTTTCTAGTCTGAAAGCAAGGCATTTTTCTTCAAATGAGAAATTATTGGTAGTTCAGAAGGTAGTTAAATGAACACCTCTTGTCTGGCCAAGAGATAGTGAGGCATCAGAGTCAATCTGGATATTTCTCTGAATTGTAACAAGCACTTGTTTTCTGCTAATGAGAAAATACTTGAACAAACAGCAGTAAAAAGTCACTGGAAACTAGCAAGCTGTATGCACATTATAGGTTTTGAGAAGAGAAATTTCCTCAGCAGTTTTTAATAAAATGTCTGTCCTGTCCTACAGTGCGTAATGAGCCTCCTCCTGTCAGGCAAGGAAGACTGCTTCAGGAAAGCATCCTAATTAAGGCTCTTAATATTAGGGTAGGAGCAGTCCATGGTTTCACTCTCCTTTTGAGTGTTTGCTTAAATAACATTGAAGTTCCTCTGCGTCAGTTAAATCATAGAATCATAGAATTGTTTTGGTTGGGAAAGACCTGTAAGATCGTGGAGTCCAATTATTAAATCATATTTTATACTTATCAAGAGACTGATTCTGTGGAGTCCTGTGTTCCTGCAGATTTCTCAGCACCAAGAGGAGGGGTGCCCTCAGCACATTAAAACCATCTCTCAGCACCTAGCACAAGTAACCCCTTAACTTTTGATGACTTTCTAATTGTTATTCTTTGGCCTCAAGAGAAGCTTGGAAGTCTAAAAAGGCTTTGGCTGATTTTCTGTAGGACTTGCAGATAAGCATCTATGCAAAATGAGAAGGAAAGCAGAAGAGGAATGAAGCTCTGGAAACTGGAGATACCTTCTCTTAAAGATCCAATTATCTGCTGGGAAACAAGAAATAAGAGGAGGATGATTGAATGGGACAGTAGAGAAAATCTATCTTTGTAGTGCATTGAGCAAGGGCATATTTCAGTGGCTTGGCTGTTACAGGAGTGTTGTCATTTATCTGTTGGTAGCTTGTTTCTGACATTATCATCAAATTGGTTCCACAGTCCATTGTCCATCATCCACATTAATTTGAAGATGGTTTTGTGTCTGTCAAGAGCACAAGAAACCAAACAGCCATAAGTTGTCTTAAACATGTATTTGCAAAATCTGTTTAATCATTTAGAGTGTTTGACTCAGAGCAGAATACCTCTCACACGAAATTGCTTTGAAATATCAATTTGATTTTGGACAGCAGGGCCTGAGTAGAAAGACAAAGAGCAGCTCCATACTAACCTGCCTTTGTGAAGGATATTTTGAGGAAGAAAGGAGTTCAGAAACTTTAATGGATCTGGTACAAAAGCCACCGTACAAAACTGTCAGGGTGATGATGGAATCACCTGATCACTCAGCATCACTGAGTGCCCAGGAAGGAGGTCCAAACTATGTCACAGTGAAGCTTTGATCTTGTCATCTCTCTGTAAGCTGGGACAGGGCCTGTGCTGAAGGCAGCATGCTCTTCCTGCATTGCTAGGTCTCCTCTCACCATGTCCTCACACAGGCTGTCAGGGGGAAGGAAAAGTCTGATGTAAACATGACAGCAACGCTTGCGTTGGAGCATGTATTTAAATGTATTGTGAAAACCACTAAGATCTGGCACTTCGTCTCATAATGTTCGTTAAAAGATTACCAGCCACACTCACTGTCTTTGACACTATTGGCAGTGCTTTAGTGTGTGTTAAATGGTAGAAAACAGTCGCTTTGAAAGCTGAAAGAATAAGGATCAGCAGAACTTACAAGGCTGTTTAGTAAGATAGATTAGAGGGTTTTCCTACCTGACATCCAGCACACCAAATGCATCACTACGCTGCCAGGGCTCCAGAAGCAGCACAGCCATGCTGGTGTGGCTCATCAGCCCTGCTATTGGGCGCACACGTGCTGAGGTATCTGCACCATTCGATGGGGCTGAGGATAAAGATTATCTCAGTGCTCCAGATGGGCCAGTTATCTTGGATTTAGCCTAATAACAGCTGTTGGAGCAGAGACTAGTCAGGCACAAAAGCAGGAGCATCAGGAAGGCTTATTAACTGATGTGCAAGGTGGTACCAACCCATGAAGAGCACTGATAGTGCCTCTGAGCACTCGAAGTACTGGAAGGCACTGTGATTGAGTTGTGGTGTGGTGACCTGGGCTGCCCCAATGCATTCTCACCACAAGCCTACCATAGAATCGTTTGGCTTGGAAAGGACCTTAAAGATCATCTATTTCCAGCACAAACCATCCCCATCCCCCAAAACTTCCTCCTGGTCTACCATGAGGAGGGACACCTTCCGCACTAGACTGGGTTGCTCAAGGCCCTGTCTAACCTGGTCTTGAACACCTCCAGCATCCACAAGCTCCCTGGGCAACCTATTCCAAGTTACAGTCCGCAGTGTCACAGGACCTGGCTCCTCAAGTGTGCAGCTGTGGGAGGCTCTTCGGGTTGGTGCACCAGCTCTGGCTCCCTGTCTGTCAGGATCATTGTACTGTCAGGATCAAGTACTACAGTGTCAGGCCAGATAGTGCCCTGTCTCCTTTAGCAGCTGCTCCCAGCTGGTCCAAGAGGCTTGGGAAGGGCAGAACAGGGTCTATATTTGGTGGCATATCTCTAATTCCCAGTAAAAAAGCAGAATTTGATACCAACTGTCACCGCTGCTCTGAGTCTCCTTAGGAAGCATCTCTTCTCTTCCCCATCACCCCAGCTCGTGGAATATTGCAGGGTCTCTGAAATGAGTTTTCTTATGTATTGCAAAGCTTACATCAAAATAGACTGAACAGAACTTTCTTTTATTATGGTAGATTTATGATAGCCTCTTGTTTATATAGATACTAAAATGTGGCATGTGAATGTGACCAAAATATCACTGTGTGGTGGCAATGCTGACTTAATAGGATGTAGGACAGCTAGTGCTGTCGTCTCGTTGCTGATGGCTGGGAAATTGCCACCATTTTCAGCAAAGTTGTTATTTTCATTGAATTGTTTTGTATGTCTTGACCTGTTCTCCAGACACCTGCCTCTATAATCCCTTTGTCAAGGAAGACTAGGAAAGAGGTGATATTGGCAGTGGTGTGGGGAGTGACTGTAGCCAGAGGAGGTTTGCTTTGTCTACCTGTTTCTTGGCATTTTGTTTAAAAAGAACATATGCAGATGGAAAACAAATTGGTTGTTGGTTAGTTGAGCAATATGCTAGTAACAAACCATAGAATCAAGTCCAACCTTCTACCCAGCACCTCTAAGACCACTAGACTGTGTCTTGAAGTGCCACATCTGCTTGTTCTTTGGACATCTCCAGGGGTGGTGACTCCCTCCCATGAATCTTCAGCCTGAGAACAGATCTACCATGAATAAATCTTTGCATGGCAAATAATATTACATTATTGAAAATGCATTGTTTCAGAGGAAGCACAGTGAGCCTCACATAGATTCAATGACACACAGTTTCCCTTCCCTTTATCTGTTTAGTTAAATAGATTGGGCTGTATAAAGTAATTCTTTTTTTTTCTTTGAAGATTGCTTTAAAACAAAATCTAGTGAGCAGAATTTGATTCCTATGAAGTATGAAGTTCTGAATACAAATCATCCATCTCTTTTACAGGAATTGACTTTTTTTAGTCTATATCTTTCAGACACTTATAAATTCTAGTGTGCTTGAGGTTTAAAGCACAGTCCTAAGTATGCATTATAAAGAACATAAGAAATGGGCTATGAGTGGGGTTAGAAACCCCTAAACTGCATGTGTTTAAATTTTGGTGTGGGAACTTTGTCTGTCTTTGTTTTGCTCTGATGGTGTGTAAGTCAAAGAATAAATATAGTGGCTGAGCACACTGGGCACAACCCAGCCCAAAGACTGAAAGAGCTGGGAGGTACAGGATGAGGAGGCCCTATAACTCTAGAACACCAGAAAAGACACATTTTGTGCATCCAGTCAGTATCACAACAGCATCTAGGATTTCACATCTTTCGTTCTCTTTTTGTTATTAAAAAAAAATAAGTGAAATTGAAGAGCAGCAGAGGCATACTCTGTAGGTCTTTTATTCTTAAAATGTAAATTGTGGTTTCCTCACATAAACACCAAAAATAATTTTTCCATGGCTTAATAAAATGATATCCTAGCTTGGTGAACCCCCAGAACCACGCATCAGAAAGACTCCTTGGGTGAACAAGAGTGCAAAATATGGCACCAAATCTTCACATGTAATCTCATCATCAAGTTGATGAGGCCAAGTATGTTGTGATCCGTGCGCAGGACTCAGTCTCATGAACACTCTGCACTTGGGGCAGAATGGCTGGAAAGCTGCCCAGCAGAAAAGGACCTGAGGGTCCTGGTTGACAGCTGGCTGAATGTGAGCCAGCAGTGTGCCCAGATGGCCAAGATAACCAACAGCATCCTGGCCTGGATCAGAAGTAGTGTGGCCAGCAGGAGTAGGAGTGATTGTGCTCCTGTACTTGGCCACTGGTGAGGCCACACCTTGAATGCTGGGTTCAGTTTTGGGTCCCTTACTAGAAGAAGGACATTGAGATGCTGGAGTGTGTCCACAGAAGGGCAGCAGAGGTGGTAAAGAGTCAGAAGAACAAGTCTGGTGAGAAGCAGTTGAGGGAACTGGGGTTGTTTAGTCTGGAGAATAGAAGGCTGAGGGGAGACCTCGTTGCTCTCTACAACTCCCTGAAAGGAGCTTGAAGCAAGGTAGGGTTCAGCCTCTTCTCCCTGGCATCAGGTGATGGGATAAGAGGAGATGGTCTGGGACAGTGCCATTGGAGGTTTAGGTTGGATATTAGGAGAATTTTCTTTACAAAATAGTGGTGAGGCATTGGAACAGGCTGCCAAGGGAAGTGGCATCACAGTCCCCAGAGGTGCTCAAGAAACATGTGGACACAGCACTCTGGGACACAGTTTAGTGGCTGTGGTGGTCTTAGGTTAATGGTTGGACTTGATAATCTTGGAGGTCTTTTCCAACTGAAACAATTCTATGATTCTACAATTAACAAAGATGAACTTCATGCACAACAAAAAACCTGTTGGGGTTTGCTGCTGTGTTTTCATTTTCATTTGGAATACGAATTATACTGAAGAGAGTCTTTACTCGGTGCTTTACAAAGCTTCCAATGCTGAGCTTCTATCAGGCCAAGCAGCAGCTGACTCATCTGACCCTGAAGGAAAAACTGCTTGAAGCTGAGTCTACTTTTAATGCTCAGTCAGATTTAATCTGTGCCAGCACAGCCTAGACTCTTGGCTTGCTTATCCAAAACAGGGATACTGGAACATTTTTTCTCAGTAGATTTTGCTGTTAAAGGTGTTGTAGAGATACTTGAATCATGTTGACAGAAAGACTAAGACTGCTACAGGAAGGGAAAACGTTGAAGGGAGATAGTTTTGCCTTTGGGATGCATAAATAGCTTGTGAGATGCATGCACACAGTCTGGTGTTTGTGCTGAAGGAAAAGTGTGTGTGGTTTGGGGGGAGAGTGAGGAAACAAGTTGGAATGAGATTAGGAATAATAAGGTTTAATAAATTGTAAAATACTGTTTTGTGAAAAATCGGTACAAGCAACAGAACCACTGCTTGCAGATATCTGATTACAAACACAAAAACGATCAGGGAGGCTTTAGCAGAGAGCCTCTTGCTGTCAGGATTCAGGGAATCAGGATCGTTCAGGTTGGAAAAGACCCTTGAGGTCACCAGATCCAGCCATTAACCCTACTCTACCATATCTCTAAGCATCATGTCTAAATGACCTTTAAACATCTCCAGGGAGGGCAACTCAACCACCTCCCTGGGCAGCTCGTTCCAATGCCTGACCACTCTTTCAGTGGCAGTTTTTTCCTGATATCTAGCCTAAACTTAGTCTGGTGCAGCTTGAGGCTGTTCTCTTTTGTTCACTAATTATTTGTAAGAAGAAACCAGCACCTATGTCTTTATATTGTGCTTTCAGGTAGAGGACAATAAGGTCTCCCCTCAGCCTCCTCTTCATCATTCTCTAGGCTTAGTTGCTGCTCTTTGCAGCCACTCCAACACCTCAGTGTCTTTCCTATATTCAGGTGCTCAAAACTAAACATAGTATTTGAGGCGTGGCATCGCCAATGCAGAGTCCCTCCAGTCCCCAGCCAGGGAGTACTTCTGCACCACTTGGAAACTAACCCATTCGTCAGTGAATCTTCTATTGCTGGTGTTTCTGAACAGTTGTGTGTTGGCTGCCACCTGTGTCTGTGTGTGTACACAACCAACACACAGCTTTGCTGATGCAATGAGTGTTTGTTTCCTTTGTGTTTCAATGCTGCTGGCAGCCCACAAGAGATTCTGTGCGTTCCTCTGCATCTGCTTGGAGGCACAAGTAATTTCCCCTAAGTGCTGATGTCTCAGATTAACAGCTTCCTTTAAGTCTTACCACTCTGGCAGGGGTAGCAACATAATTCTAAGCTTCACTTTTCATCATCTCTTTCTTTAAATCTTACAGCAGAATAGATCTGAAACACAGTTGGCTGAATTTTGCATCACAGCTGATAACACTAATATTTTGGCTACTCTTCTGTCTTCTAATCTGGCATCAGTTCTGCCTGTTCTGTCCTATTACTTTTCTGTTGTAAATACCTGAAATCTTGTCAAGACTGAAGGTTTGGTTTGTTTGTCAGAGCTCAGTCATGTCTCTGTTTTTCTTTGGTTTGTTTTTCCATTTTAATTTGGAGGTGTGGACAAGAGATGGCTTTGCTGTACCTCATTAAGATGAAAAGCCTTTTGTCAGTGGTGGCAGCAGCTTGTAGTTTTTATGCTGCGTTTGTAGCTTTGGTATGTGAAAGGACTCTCTCTGCCCAGTGGGAGAACTAAAATTCAGCCTCTTTGGAGTGTTTGAAAGCTGGTTTGGTATTTATTGTTTTGTTTTGTTTCTCCTAACTGTGTGTGGACTAATAAAAACGAACAGCTGAGTTTTTCAGTGTCAGTTTCAGACGAAGGTGCTCCATGTATGATGTATCTGAGCAGTTACTGTCACCTAATGAATTCAGATGTACAGCATTCACAGACATTTCCAGCAGCACCAGCTCCAACTGCCTTGTTAATCTTACAAAATGATGTCCTTCACTAACTTTTGTTTAGAGTCAGTCAGCATAAAAATATTCTTCCTGCTGAAGTAACTTTATAGGCAAAGTTCAAGTGAGCAATTAGTGATTGCATCTGCTTGTGAGTTATTTTCCCAGCTTGTGGTGGTTTGCTTAATAACCTTTTAGAATTCTGAAATACTTCCCCTGGCAGCTGTATGTCTGTTTCCCAGATCTACACCAACATTCAAAGTGCTTGCCTTTCTGGAGCCATCTGCTGCTCTCTTCTGAAGACTCTAAAATCCTTGGCAGTCCCTTGAACCTCACAATTCCTAACACAGAAGAGTGCAGAATGAATGCACTAACAGAAAAATTATGGGAAGAGTCTAACTGATAATAAAGCAGGCTTGTATTCAGTGACCATTGCAAGGCTAAATGCTATTCCTGAGAGCTCTGTGGTGAAGCATTGTGTATGTTTATCAGCAAAACACATAAAAATCTATCCCAGGAATCACAGAATGGTAGGTGTTGGAAGATACCTCACCAAGTTCAGCTCCTCTGCCAAAGCAGGATCACCTAGGTCACACAGGAATGTGTCTGGATAGGTGTGCTGGTTTAAGGCTAATTGGAATATTTTAATAGAGAAAATTATATTACAGGCTGTGAAAGGAAAAACAATGGTGATGTCTACTTCACTCATAGGCTTGCTGAAATGTTTAGGAATAAGTACTCAAAACAAAAGATAAGCCACTTGGGCTTGTCGCAGTCTCAGTCGGGCTGGTCACGGGCTCTGGGACAGTGTCTGGGGCTATCCTGCAACTTCTGGCTTCTTCTCTCCGACAAATTAATTTCACTAATCACTTTTCTTCTAACTCCTCCTCTGGCCGATCCTCAAAACCTTGGGGTAAGGTATAGGGGTGGGGAGAAGGTGGAAGGGTGGTTGGGAGCCCCTCCTGGGGTCTCTGATTTCTGGGAGGGGTGTTGTGTTTCTGTATTACCTTTACCTTGTATATTTCTGTAAATATTCCTGTATATAGTGTATATATCTGCTTGTATATTGTGCTGAGCTGTAAATATAGCTTCATCTAAACTTCCAGCTGACTGAGTTCTAGCCTGGGTCATTTTACAAAGTGTGGGGGTGCGGGTAACTCCTAAACCCACATCAACAGGTTTTGAAAGTCTCCAGAGAAGACGACTCCACAACCTTTCGGGCATCCAGCTGTGTGTCACCTTTACAGTGAAGAAGTTTTTTTCATGCTGAGGTGCCACTTCCTTTGTTCTAGTTTGCATCCATTGTCCCTCATCCTGTTACTGGACACCAGTGGAAAGAGACTGGCCCTGTCTTCTCGACACCTATCTTTAAAGTATTTCTAAACAGTAATCAGATCCCCTCAGTCTTCTCTTTTCCAGGTTAACAGCCCCAGGCCTCTCAGCCTTTCCTTCTCAGAGATATACTCTGTTCCCTTAGTCATCCTTGTAGCCTCCATTGGGACTCTCTCTGGTCTCTCTAAACCTGTTAAAATTCACATACTATTATCAAATATCTATTGCAGTCCTGATTCTTCCTCTCCATAGACACCTATAATATCTAAAGAGCATCTAGTCTACATGTTCCTTAAATTATTGCACAGCCAGGCCTAGGGAATTGTTCAGAAGCTCACTCTTTCTTACAGTAAGAATAACTACTGGATGTAAGTCCTCTTGTTGCAGGCTATTTGCTTTAGTGCTTAAGCTCTTCCTGCATGTTGGCTATCTACTGGTGGTATTGCTTATAGCTTCATGAGTTGTTACAATTTTTGAAGCTATGAGTATGGCAAATCAAACCCATATTTGCATATACTGACAGATAGGTACAAAATAGTGATGAGAAACCACAGTCCTGGTTAGAAGCAATCAGACAGCTGCTAGAGCCTTTGAAAAGCTATTATCACTGTAAATGCAAAGAAAAAGTATATGTTTGGGATCTTAGGATTTTTGCTGCACACTGTATTCTAATATGAGTTTCAAATCAAGGAGTTATCTCTGCACTGTCCCTTTAACTACAGTATTTAAAGCACTTGGTTTACCCAGGATTCTGCCTCTGTCTTCCAGAAAGCTGATGAGCAACTGTTTTCACTGAGATGGTCAGCTATCTGTAGAAGACGTCTGAACAGACAAAATAATCACTGTTAGTCTTTCTGGTTCAAAAAAAAAGATGCTGTATTTTTATTACTATCTTCAATGTGTTAGAAAAAGTGAGCCTTAAGATCAGCCATTTTTTGGTTTAAAACTGGCTAAAACAGCAAGTCTAGCAGGTTGTACTCTCTGTTTTGAAGCAGATTCTTTGATTAATAACAAATAACCTGGAATTATTTTAAAGGAGACTGTGTCCTCCTTTTGCCCACTCAGCAGACAGGAGAAAAGATCTAAAAGCTCTACATATTTCCCTCCCCTGCACATTCCCATTTCAGGTGAGAGGGAACTTTTCCACTTCAAGCTGCAAACTACACTTGCTTACAGATGCAGGTCCTCTGCAATCACCCCACTCTGATAAAGGACATGTAATTCCATTATAGAACAGGCTGTATGAAGCCTTGGGAAGGAAATGTGGCTTGGAACAAAGGATGCAAATGTTACATGTTCCTCTTTTTTTTTTTTTTTTTTTTTTCCCTCCTCCTTCTTTCCTGTCTCATTTCACATCTGACATAACTTTGCCACTTTCAAACCAAGGTGTAGTCATTTCTTTGCTTTATCTCTATTATTCAGTCTCCAAACTTTGTTTATTGTTCCTTATGCAAAATTCAACACAGTTACTAAATTCGTGTCCCTTATGTTTGTGTTTCATATTCAATCAAATGCTTTTATTTGCAACAGTAATCATTGTTGATCCACATTTTCAAATCTGTATTTTGCAATGCAGAACTTTGCCTTTACCTGACTCACAGGTGTCAGTGGCACATAAAGATTCCTTGAGTGTAAAGAAAGAAATTGTCAACTTAAGAAAAGAAAAAAGCCTTTATCACAAAAGCCAAGCTTCCCCTCTGAAGCTGGTGGATAATTTGAAGGAAACACCAAAGCAGGAATCAGCATCTGTTAGCTATGATCTCTACACCAAACAGAAAAGGATCATTCCTCTCTTGGGGATTTTCCTCTTAAAGACAGACACAGGCAGTTAGTTTCCCGGTGAAGACATTAGCCCTTGTATTCCTATTCCTACCGTTCCAAACCTGCTTCTTGCAGCTCTGCAACCCGGCAGAGGAGATCATCCAACTTGCTCACAGCACACACAGCAATTACCATAACTGCCACTTGCTGCCAGGGAAAGGCTCTGACATTGCCTGCAGCTTGTGACCTGTGCAGCTGCATGTTTCTGTCAGAACTCTGTCTGAGTTCCCATGCCCACTTTGGCAGCTGTGATGCATGCAGCCCTCTGGCAGATGGACACCATCATTGATCATAAGGGGGACAACAACTGATAGGATTCCTCTGTCCATCTGACTGAGCCCATGTGCCCCAACACATGCCCCTTGCACCCTGCTGCCACTGTTGCACAGAGCAGTGAGGCAACTGCTGCACCACTCCTGGTGAGGGAATACCTGAAGATTTTATTTAGCACAGTCGAAAGTGTCAAAACAGTTAATTGAATGCTTTTGTCTCCATGACTAATGAAAGATTAAGTTACTGCAGAAATATGTCACAGGATTCTACAAGCTGTAACTAAAAAGAACAGCCCTGTTAAAATTATGGATGGTTAAATGTTAGGGCAGGAAGTGTCTCACTGCAGAGAGCTTTGCAAAGTTCAGAGGAGAGCACAACTATTGTGTACCATCAGTGCTCGTTGTGGTGTCTTAGAATAGCAGATAGCTCTAAGGTCCTTCCTATCCAAACTGTTCTGTGATTCGATAGAAGATATAGAAAAAAGGTCAGAGGTGGAGCTGAGGAGGGAAACCTTGTTCTCCACTCCCAGTCTACATAACAGTTTGTATCTTACACAAGGGACAGACTCCTGGCAGATTTTCTTTGTATTTCCTTTGTGCCGTTCTTCCCAGAGAAGATAGAGTAGTAAGTTTGAAAACAGTTTTCCGAAAGTGTCTCTTATAGTTGCTCTTGGCTTGCAATAAGTGCACAAGCTTAGTTTCTATTTCTCAGTTACCATTTACTTCATTCTTCTTACTTTTCACCCAGGCTGTTTGTTCAGCTGTTGAGGGATGTTTGCCAAATTGTTTTAAATGTTTTCTTTTAACAAAATAGTGTTTTGGTTTTTTCCCCCCAGAAGTCACTGCTAGTTCAGATGTGTGTTTGACTCCTCTTAATTCTCATTCTGTCTCTAATGTTGTTGTCTCCTAGCTCAGATGTGACATTCCTGGAAATACATTAATATACACTGATTTTCTCAAGCCTGCCCACGGACATTTTTCTTCCTCTGCTGAAGGACAGCAGTGCCTTCAGATCTGCTGACCTGACAAAGCCGAGCTCTGACTATCAAGCACTTCAGGACCACATTATCGGGGCTCCACCTGATGGCAGATCAGCACATAGAATCAGAATCATAGAATTGTTTCAGTTAGAAAAGACCTTTAAGATCATTGAGGCCAACCTTAGCCCGAGATCACCATGGCCATTAAACCATGTCCTAAAGTGCTGTGTCCACACGTTTCTTGCACACCTTCCTGCACAGCCTGTCCCAGTGCCTGACCACTCTTGTAGCAAAGAAACGTTTCCTGATCTCCAACCTAAACCTCCCCGATACAATTTCAGGATATTAACTCTTGTTCTGTCACCTGATACTAGGCAGAAGAGACCAATCCCCACCTCACTCCAGCTTTCTTTCAGGGAGTTGTAGAGAGCAGTGAGGTCTCCCCTCAGTCTCCTCCAGACTAAATAATCCCAGTTCCTTCAGCTGCTCCTCATAAGATCTGTTCTCCAGACCCTTCACCAGGGTCCGTCTCTGGATACACTTCAGCACCTCAGTGTCTTTGCTGTAGTAAGGTGCCTAAAACTGAACAGAGAATGGCAATGGTGGAACTTCACCAGGCTACAAGTTAAGGAGAAGAGACAAAGTTGGTGGCTGATGTGAGGAAACAATAGCTTTGTTGATACTCATATTGCCTGCTTTTGTAAGGATACGAGTGCAGCATGTTTATTCTTGTAAAGGTAAAACTAAAAGAGGAAAATGGGAACTTGAAACTTTTAAACCTCTTATGAAAGTCTACATTTACCAGAGTGCATTATAAGTCAGCATAAAGTACTTCCTATAGCTGAGGGGGAACTTTAAGTAAATTTAAATAAGTAAATTTAATTTCTGTTTAGAAGTACAGTGAGTTGACAGCTTCTGAGTACAGATTGGTAGGAATCTCTCTTGGGGGCTGTGTTGATTTCTGAGTATGAATCAGAGGCAGGGTGTCTGCATGCGTGCACGTGTGTTCGTGTACACGTGGCTCTGTGTACATGTTTGATTGGGTTTGGCATTTGGTTTGATGGCTTTTAGAGTTTTAATGGATCGACACTTTTGATGTATGCTGTAAGCAAATAATAGAATTTAGATGACAGGTATCAGAGTTTTGAAGGTGTCCCAAAAGTTCCCGTTGCAGCCACAGCAGATCCAGCTTCAGTGCATTCCTTGTGTGACAGCTGATGGCAGGAGAGCCTGAGAATGAGCAGCGGTGTCCCACATTCCAGGCTGTTTACATCTTTTTTGCCCTTACTTCAGCAAAGAGAGTTTATAAGGTGCTGCTGAAAATTAGGTTCATTTGTTAATTCAAGGAGAAAATGCTGGTGAGATTCTTCAGCTAACTTTGGACCAAATTTTTGTCAGACTTGGTTGTGTCACAGATGAGCTTTCTCTTTCAACTGGATGCGTAAATAATCAGTGATAAGTTTTTCCCTTTGTAATTGCATTTGAACCAGTAGCCATCAGTGTGACAAATTGCTGTACCCCAGGGCAGAAACTAAATTTGTGCATTTATTTGAAAGAAGCAAGAGTGAACATGTTTGCTTTTGCAGAAGGGAATTTTGCTTCCTGCCCTAAGGTCCACGTGAAACAGGAGTATTTGTAACAGTGCTCTTTTAACGTCCTGCAATAATAATGATTTATTTGATCTGAACATCACTGTGCAGGCAATTAACAAAAAGCATTCCTTTTTATGATGATTTGTAGTTTATGGAAGGTAAGAATGAGCTCTTGACTATTGCATTAGACATTTAAATGAATTTACAAAAAAAGAAGATTCCAAAACATAATAGTGATGGTAGCTGGACATGTTTTGCATCATTACTTCCATGTTGGGTTCTTACTGAAGCTAAATCTCTGAGCTTTTTGAGGCAATTAGCCTTACTGTTAGTACCTGTAACTTCTCATGGACTCAGAAGGTTTCTTCATCCTCCCATCTATGTTAGTTCTAGCCAGCCTGTAATTGAACCACCCTGGAAGCAGCCCAAGGCTGTTAGGAGCTTTGCAGTGTTCCTGAAAGCTGTGTGCCAGAGACACAGAGCTAAGAATAAAACCATCAGACAAATGGATACTGGCATAGAAAAAATTAATTCCTTCTGGAAACATTGACAGATTTTGTTTTCTTGCACTTCATTGATGCGGTTTTGTTCTACTTCTTTAATTGAGAATCGTTTCTAGAAGATAGATTTCCCTGGGGTTTTGGTAAAGAGTTTGAACAAGATTAAACTCCTCCCAGACTGAGGTTCCATATAAACAAGTTAATGAAAACTGGTTTTAAAAGTTGATGATTGAATTCTGTCTTCACATTTCTGAATGAGGCTCTTGGGAACCCCTGTGAGAGTGATACAAACATGACTGTGCTTAGAAATGGTTTTCTCTTTCATATGTGTATTTTGTGTGCATCTGCCTGACTTTACTTCCAAGTGAAGTACAGGACAACATTCAATTCAAGTGAAAGGAACTAATATCATGTTATCACCAGTTCCATCTAAGAACTAATAATGCTGCTTGTTGTTTTGCTTAAAGCTGTAATTTCATTTTTACTAGCTATTAATAATTTCCCTTTTTTATCATCTCAGTATAGTAGCATCTCAGAATGATGTCCACTGAAAAAAAGGTCTTCTGTTGCCAGCTACAATTATTTACTATAACGTAGGCAGCTTTCAGACTCACTGTTCCCATTCCTCTTGCCCTATTAACTGAATCAACAGAGGTTGCTCTGTCTCTCTCAGTTGCTGTAACCTGCTCCATCTTGGCCCCACTTAAAGCAGTGAGTCAGGCCAGAACACTTGTGACAGATTTTGTGCTGCGGTTCTGTGATTTCAGGTTCAATGCTGTATAGTGTGTGAGCCTTGAAAATACAGGTTTATTCTTTCAGAACATATTGCACCCTGAGCTTAAAGAGAAGTGTAAATTAGCATGTTTAGAAGCATCCTTTCCAGAGTGCAATTTTAGACCTCTCCAAAGTAATCCCAGACCTTCCTTCTGAGAAAAGCTATCACCTTTCTCAGAAATAGCGATGCTGTCGTGTAGTCCTATATAGTACAAGCAAAACAGGGGTTTGCTGAGAGACAGTATCTTGTATTATATAGAGTTAGGGAGGAACAATAATTAAAAAAACCAAAAATTACCAAAATGTACAAAAAATGTGAGTGAAATGTCTTCTTTGCAATAACCTTCCCATTTCTAATGCATTTACCTCTTTCCTGATGGCAAATTTCTTCAGTAAGCAACCCCATTAAAGGCTTTCTCCAGAGGATTTTAAATGATAACAATATATTTGGGGAAGGAGTTCCAAAAATGTAACATGTAATGCTGGGTAAGGTGTAGGTTGGCTGGTGACACAAGACGTCAGAATCAAGCACTCAGTAGCCAGGGGATGGCAAGAAAGGTGTATGTCTAGAGGGGACCAGATAGACAGTGCTGGCTGAGTGAGCAGGTGGCTGAGGAAGCAGGGCAGCTGCTATAGCCACTGGATGTGACATTTCCCTGGATGTGACATTCTGTGATGCTAGAGTTGTGCCTAGGACTTTGCACCCGGGATGGGGCCAGTGTTTCCTATCTGAACAGAGATGTACTCACAAGTACTAACAAAGGCAGAGTCTTTGTGCTGCTGTGTTGGGGGCGTTTCATGAGCTCACATCGCACTTCATCCTTTTTTTGCTTTAGCATCTCAGAACAATAAACATTATCTTGATGTTAGGGTGGTGAGGTCTCTACTCTGCTTTCAGGTTCTCACTGTAAATTATTTTTAGAGGCAGGAGAGAGGGCTTGGAAAGGACCTTCTGCTTTCTTGATGCTTTCAGCAGCGTTCATCAAAGAGCATCCCTCAGCCTGTTGGCTCAGGTGTTATCTCATAGGCCTAGAAATCAATTAATGTAATTAATGCTATTACCCTGATATTTGTATTAGGCTATCTGAAAATTGGTAGGATAGTGACTAATATATTTAACTATTGTAATAAGAATACCTTCTTTTTCATTTTTTCACCAAGACAGGCATACAGTCAGGGACTTGAGCCACAAAGCTTCCATGTATTGTTTCAGCCTTAGATCAACACATTTTAACACTATTCTACTGACAGGTTCCTCTTTAGTAATGTTTATCAGCCTTCTTTTGACTGTGCAAAACTCAAAACATTTTGCTTTCTGATCGAACTGCTTTCAGGTTGGAGTATACTTGTTATGCTAGAACAGAGGAGCAGGGGTGATCAGTGATGGTACGAGAACTGTGTGTCTGCCAGGCAGTGATAGTCTTATTTCCTGCAGTTAGAAGGGATCATTAGTATGACAAAATGCTGCCTTTCCCGGGAGGTTTTCCTGGATGAGCCTCTTAGGAGTGAGTCACGCATAGATTGTGCACCATTTATCCTTTATTAACTCATCCGGAATACCGCAGCGAGTAATTGGGATTTTCAGTGGTTTATGACAGTGATATTCAGCACAATGTGCAAAAGCTTAGTTGTTTTTAATTGAGCAGTAGTACAATAACCATTTCCTTTCAAATCAAAAGGTCCTTTTAGACCAAAGGCAATCAAAAATCTAAAGTGCTTTTTATGATTCGTTTTCCTCTGTTTATTTCAGTTTTGACAGTGGGAGCCTGTCTCTGTTGTCAGGTTACAAAACAAAGAATTTTGTTTTCCCCGGTGAATTCCACTTCTGAATTCAGAAAAGGAATGTGTTTATGTTGCGATATCTACAGAACTAAGTAGCTGTGGAAGACTTTCTAATACATAGTTTCAAGCACATGCTGTTAAATCTTCACTCTGCAGTCAAACAAGCTATCAGAAAAATCAATACCAACAGTGGGGAAAAAATATTTTGCTTACATAACACCGCTAGGTAACAGCTAAATAGCCTACAGGTCTTGTAGGATCGCTAACATAAAATACCGAGGAGCAGAGAATCGTCAAATCATTTTGGTTGGAAAAGGCCTATAAGGTCATCAAGTCCAACCTTCTACCTAACATCTTCATGACCACTAGACCATGTCCTGAAGAGCCACATCTACTTCTTTTTTTTAACACCTCCAGGGATGGCAACCTCCCTGGGCAGCCTGTCCCAGTGCCTGACCACTCTTGCAGGAAATAAACTCTTCCTAATACTCAAACTAAACCTCCCCACTTGGGCCCACTGCCTCTTGTCCTGTCATTAGTTACTTGAGAGTCATTAGTTACTTGGGAGAAGAGGCCAACACCAGCCTCACTACAACCTCCTTTCAGGTAGCCGCAGAGAGCAGTAAGTTCTCCTCTCAGCCTCCTCTTCCTTGGGCTAAAACTCAGAGGTTTTCTTTCCAGCAAGGCAGCCTGTGCATCAAAGACAGGAAAATATTAATGCTGAAGTTGCTGTAGAACACAGCTGTGCGCAAGGAAACAAAGCAAAAAGAACATTGCACTGAGACCCACTAAAGGTGGGAGAGGACATTAGCCTTCAAAGTGAAGTATTTTGCAAGTTAGCCAGTTGAGAGCAACATATAAATAATGAAATATCTGCCCAAGGCCTTAGGGAAGCATACAGAGGGGCCAGTGGAAAGCCAAAGAGGAAGCAGAAGCAGGCCAGGGTTCTTGATGGACGTGTACATGACGAGGATGATGGTGTGCTATAAGGTGTGCCTGGAGTGGCATGCACTGCTCAGATCAATTAGCTGACAGGCTTCATCATTGTCACACTGCTGGTTGGTGCTGGAGCTGTTTCAGATTGGCAATGGTGAGCCTGCACTAGAGACAGAAATTCAGTTGTTGCCAGAGCACAAAGCCTGATGAAGGGGAGCATGTCCTAGACAAGAGGCTGGTGCTGTCTATGTGCTCTCCCTTTTCCTGCAAGGTGTTGCTGGAGGGTAGGGAAGCTTTACAACAAGATTTGGACAGATTAGGCCAATGGGCCAAGGCTAATTGTATGAGGTTCAACAAGGCTAAGTGCCAGGTCCTCCACCTGGGTCACAAGAACCCCACGGGAAGCTACAGACCTGGGGATGTGTGGTTGGAAAGCTGCGACTTGGAGAGGTACCTGGAGGTATTGGTTGACAGTCAACTGAACATAAGTCAGCAGTGTGTCCAGGTGGCCAAGAAAGCCTGGCTTGTATTAGAAATACTGTGGCCAGCAGGAACAGGGAGGTGATCATGAGACCACACCTCAAGTATTGTGTTCACTTCTGGGCCCCTCACTACAGGAAGGATGTTGAGGGGCTGGAGTGTGTTCAGAAAAGGGCAGTGAGGCTCTCAAAGGAGCTGGAGCATATGGCCTACAAAGAGCATCTGAGGGAGCTGGGGTGGTTCAGTCTGGAGAAGAGGAGGCTGAGGGGAGACCTCATTGCTCTCTATAACTACCTGAAGGGAGGTTGGAGTGAGGAGAGGGCAGCCTCTTTTCCTTGGTGTCATGACAGGACTAGAGGAAATGGTTTCAAGCTGCACCAGGGGAGGTTTAGGCTGGATATTAGGAAATACTTACCCACTGAAAGGGTTATCAAACACTGGAATGATCTGCCCAGGGCAGTGGTGGAGTCACCATCCATGGAGGTGTTCAAGCAGCATGTAGACCTGGCACTTAAGGACCTGGTTTAATGTTGACCCTTTGCTTGGCTGAGAGTTGGACTGGGTAATCTTTGAGGTCTCTTTCAACTGGATGCATTCTGTTCTTTTTTGAGGCTGGATCCCAGTCTTTGTCCATGCATGGTCCTGGAGACACTGACCTACTCTGACACTGACCCGTAGGAGCCCCTGGGATGCTGATATGTTACATGTTAGGGATGGCCTTGTGAATTATGGCAGTGTTTCCATAGGAATGCTTTCTGTCTTGGTTTCTGTTCCTTTCATTTATTTCTCTATCAGTTAAGAAGCTTCCTTTTTATAAGTGAGAATTATTCTCTGTTCTTACACACAGCTCTTCAATACTAAGTTTCTGCTTAGAGAAGTCTGGTTTTGGTCTAGCCACTGAGAGGAGAGAAATGCATTGCTAAACTGTGGTGGAAGCTGTTTCTAAGAGGAATACTGCATCAGTCACACAGTGTTCAGGAAAACTTCGTGACCCTTCAGTCACATCTGATGGTTAGCAGTATTTTAGCACTATTCTCCTTTTAAAAGCTTGCTCCAGTGATGAGGACTGCTGCCAATTTTATCAGGGTGTGAATGTTCCAGGACTTACATTTGAACTTTTGGAGTCAGGTCTGTTTTGATGATTGCTTTTTTGGTACTGTTAAGGAGATCTGAACAGTAATTCATTTTGCTTTCAAGACATGACAGTCTTTTAAGTTGAGTCCTTTCCTGTGAACAAAGAAGATTGTTGTTTGGGGATTTTTAATTTAAGCTCAATTTTAAAGAAAATGCTAATGGACTAGACAGCAGAGAAAAATATAAACTGAAAACAACCTAAATTTATTCCTCACTGAGGGGAAGATGGAGATTGTTACCATGGACACGGGTGGAGCACAGGAACCAAAGTGGTCGTGTACAGAATTCTCTAGAAAAACATTCAGTCTTCTTCTTGGACCTTAGTATCAGGATGTTGAACAACTTAAGCAGAAGGAAGATAAGGGAAAGGAGAAGCATGAAGCTATGGTCAGAAGTTTGTTCAGTCAGACTCTAGGTGAAAACATTGGTCCCCCCTTAGTGCTCTGCCACTAGAGGCATGGGTTCCAACAGCAGCATGCTGTCTAGTAATCCATTTGAAAAAAAAAACAAAACAAACTGTGGGTCTAATTCAAGTGGGCTGATTAAATTGTTTATATTGTTATCCTAATTTATACTATTACAGTAATTGCTGCTGGCTGCTTTGCCTGCAAAGCACTAGGGAAGGAGCATGCAGCTGCTCATCTGTGGGAAGCTGGTGACCTCTCACTAGTGAACAGGACAGAATAGTTATGGGCAGCAGTGACTTACCTCATGCTACAGCTCAGGCTACAGCTTGAGACAACAGGGAAAAGGATGGATCACTATTTGATACAAATTTATTAATGATTACTGTTGTAATGTCCAAGGGCCAACAGAAAGAGTTCCTTAGTCCAGCGGCCACGGAGGCAGACAGAGAAGCAGTCTGGTTCCTCTAGCCTGGGAGCCCCAGAGAGCAGTGGAGACATTGTCACAACACAAGTTAAATGAACTCCAAACAGGATATTTATGTGTGATCTTCACGCAGGAAGGTGTCAGTGTCTGCAGAGAGCAATCTCACTGTGCCCCTGCACTCAGCACTGGTGAGGCTGCACCTCGAATACTAGGTTCAATTTTGGGCTCTTTACTACAAGACACTGAGGTGCTGGAGTGTGTCCAGGGAAGGGCAAGAAAGCTGGTGAAGGGTCTGGAGTACAAGTCTTATTATGGCAAGCAGCTGAGGGAACTGGGATTGTTTAGTCTGGAGAAGAGGAGGCTGAGGGGAGACCTCATTGCTCTCTACAACTCCCTGAAAGGAGGTGGGGGGTGAGGTGAGGGTTGGTCTCTTCTCCCTAGAATCAGGTGATGGAATGAGAGGAAATGGCCTGAAATTGTGCCAGGTCAGATCTAGGCTGGATATTAGGAAAAATGTCTTTCCTTCAAGAGTGGTCAAGCATTGGAACAGGCTTCCCAGGGAGGCAGTGGAGAGACAGCCCTGAAGGTGCGTACTTTGGGAACTGGCCATAGTGGTGTTAGTTTGGTGGTTGCACTCGATGGTCCAGAGGGCTCTTCTAACTGAAACAATTCTGTGATTCTAACCAGTTTGGCCCTGGCCATGATCCAGATGCCCACCAAAGCCACTTTATCACTTCGCTTCACAGATGGACAGGGAAGAGGCAAAAATATAACAAAAGACCCACAAGTCAAGATGGAAGCAGTTTAACAGGACGCAAAGGAAAAGCAAAGGCCACTCATTAAAGCAAAAGCAAAGAAAGATGTTATTCTCCATTCCCACCAGCAGAAGATGTCTGGCTGCTCCCCAGGAAGCAGGGCTCCAATACATGTAGCAGCTGCTCTAGAGGACAAATGCCATCAACAAATGCTCCCCACACTTCCTTCTTTCACTTACCTTTTGTATCTGAGCTGATGTCATATGCTATGGAATATCCCTTTGGGCAGTTTGAGTCAGCTGGCCCAGCTGTGTCCCCTCCCAAGGTCTTGTCCATCCCTCAACCTGCTGTTGGTGACAAAATATTGGAAAGGCACAGCCTGGATGCTCCTTCAAGCAGTAGCCAAAACACTGATGTGTTATCAACACGCAGCCACATCACTGCAAAACATAGCACTAGGAAAGATCCTCTGGGGAGAATTAACTCCAGCTCAGCTAGACCAAATCATAGAATCATAGAATGGTAAGATTGGAAGGGACCTCAAAGATCATCTAGTTCCAACCCCCTGCCATAGGCAGGGACACCTCCCACTAGTACAGATCACTCAAGGCCTCATCCAACCTGGCCTTGAACACCTCCAGGGAGGGAGCAGCCACAACCTCCCCGGGCAACCTGTGCCAGTGCCTCACCACCCTCACTGGAAAGAACTTCCTCCTAACATCCAGTCTAAATCTCCCCTCTTCCAGTTTAAACCCATTGCCCCTAGTCCTGTCATTGCAAGACCTTGTAAATAGTCCCTCCCCAGCCTTCCTGTAGGCCTCCTTCAGATACTGGAAGGCTACTCTAAAGTGTCCTCGAAGCCGCCTGTTCTCCAGGCTGAAGAGCCCCAACTCTCTCAGCCTGTCCTCATAGCAGATATGTGGATAGGTGAGACAAATTTTCTTTGTGGTGATTAATGATTTTCTACTTTGATGAGGAGAACCTTAGCATTGTGAGAGGCCTAGAAGAGTTTATTTTTAAAGTGAAGTTATTATTTAGGATAAAATATTTGTCATAGGGTCAGACTAAAGATGTTTCTTTCAATCCAGGTGTCTTCCTCCGCACAGGCATCTTGTTCTGGGATATCCAATAAATCCATACTACACAAAATATTCATATGAGTTGTGTCTGCAAGAGTCTTGAAAGATTGTCAGGGAGTGTCTAGGCTTTAAGCAGCTTTGCAGTCGTATCAAGGCAGAACTCAGTGATTACTGTTGTGAATACAATATTTGTAATTTGGTCTTTGTGGGGGTTATCTCTAAACTCTGTGTCTGAGCAGTAACTGCTCAGCACTGTAACTCAGGCCACTGAACAAAGAAGTGTGAAATAGTTCTCCTTTGAAAGGGATAGCTCTTCCATCACTGGCTTCCCAGTGATGGAGTGTCATTGATTCTTTATTCTCCTCTATGTGAACTCAGCTAGAAGGTAACAGTTTTATGACTCCAAATTTATTTCCTTTTTATTTTCAGTAGTGAGGTAAGAGAAGTGACCCTCTGAAGCCATAATGTACGAAAAGGAATTGTAAGGGGAATTAAAAAACCTGAGATTGTTCTGTGTCATGAATCTAAATGGCCAAAATATCAAAAACTAATTATGGCTTCCTGTCAAGAGAAATTACAGTTTCCTTATGATTATTCCACCTACCTACCCTTTTCCGTTTGAAGTAGCCAGTTCAAATTAATTATAGATGATTGTATTTACATGCAAAATTTGTTGTATTATTTAAGTCTGTAGCAGTTTGCCATTAAAATGAAATGATAAATGGGCAAGAAGTTTCATTAGTCTTCTCCTATGAGTATGTTAGACTATGAAATGGAAACTATGGAAACTATTTCTTCAGTCAATGGCATTAAATAATGAGGTTCAACAAGGGTAACTGTAGTGTCCTGCAACTGGGAAGGATCCAGTACACATTAAGGGCTGACCTACTGGAAAGCAACTCCATGCAGAAGGACCTTGGAGTCCCGGTGGCCAGTAAGTTACCCGTGGGACAACGATGTGCCCTCGTGGCTGAGAAGGCCAATGGTATCCTAAGGTGTGCTTAGAATGTGGCCAGCAGGTCAAGAGAGATTCTTCTTCCCTTCTACTCTGCCTGGATGAGACCACATCTGAACTATTGCATCCAGTTGTGGGCTTCCCAGTTCAAAAGGGGCAGGGATATAGTAGAGAGTGTCCAGTGGAGGCTACAAGGATGATTAAGGGACTGGGCTATCTGTCTAATGAGGAAAGGCTGAGAGACCTAGGGCTGTTTAGTCTGGAGAAGAGGAGACTGAGGTGGGATTAATGTTTATAAACACCTGAAGGGTAGATGTCAAGACGAGGGATACAAACTGGAACACAGAAGTTCCACCTCAACACGAGGAAAAACTGTTACTTTATTGGAGCTCTAGAACCAGCTGCCTGTGAGGTTGTGTAGTCTCCTTGTCTAGGCAGCAGCCTGCAGAAAGGCAGCCAAATCCTGTTACAACCTCAACACAGGAGTTAGGGACCAGCCTAACCAGTTCCTGGTGCTTCCTGAACTCTGTGTTTGCCTGGAAGCTGGAGACAAGAGGAGACAGGAGAAAACAGAACCGGCAGGAAGCTGCTGGTGGAAGAGCCTCAATGATAGTGGCATTCATGGGGTAAAATGTGTGGATTCAGCACAATGCACTGAAAATACAGATACTGCATAATAAAAATAAATATGTAGCTCCTTCTAGATCTGCTGCTACAGAATCATATCTGCCATAAACCGTGGAAAACAAAGAAAAGGAGCATCATGTACAAGTGTCCCAAAACACTCAGACTCTCTAGCAGGTAGCTAACTATGTGATATAAAAACTAACTCAAAGATGCTTTTTACTCAGGGAACTTTCAGAGGTTATTTATGTCTTAACAAGAAAACAAAAAAAAGAAATAATTGAAAATTCAGTGCAATTAAGGCACATTTGTAGGAGAACTTTTAAGATAATGCTTCTGAACAGCATCAAATCAAATGCCTTATAATGAAATATAATAATATATGATGAAATTCTAATGAAATTTCACTCTTCAGATTACTATGCTTGACCTTGATAAGTATTTAATAAAAAGTACATTAAAAATAAGAATTGTCATATAAATGGCTCCTTCAGAATTAGTGAACTGAAAAAAGCATTAATAGATTTTAGTCATAAAAGATGCAGGTTATAAAAAGACTGGGTGAATAACAAATCTGCAAATCCCTTTTGTGTTACTCAGTGCTGTCTGAGAGCATTGGGTTAAAGTTAGCAAATCCATTTCAAATTGTAGCTCAGTGTTACCAGACCTTTTCATGCCTGCTTAACGATGAAGCTTGTTCAGTGTTATTAATAGATTTTGCACTGATGTGAATGTTTATTGCATGTCAAGCTGGTGAACTGTTCTGCCACCTCACCCTCAACACGCATTTACTCTTCTTTAGTTTACTGATATGCAGGTATTTAAGGTTATTGTAGTAGCAAAGGATCAGCCATCGATGCATAGATATGAAGAGACAGGAAATTGTTAAACACAAGGAAAACCAAAATCCCACAAATTTGACAGTATTCAGTGTCTTATTGTGGGTCCTTGTGCAAACATCATGCTCAGCAGACATCTCATATGGGAATGTTTACTTTTGCTAGGAGAGATCTGGGGTTCCTTTGATGAAAAATTTTTCCATTAATGTTTAATGATCTAGCAGAGACAGACTCAACGTTTGCATGGAGTTTTAATGGTGTAGTCTTAAATACAAATTCTAAATGCCGGCTACACAGGAGCTTCCTTGCTCTTCCAGTCAGACTGTTTCGAGAGGCTGTCACTGAGGAACTGAACAGCAGTTTTACAGCTGTCAGTATGTTCATATGATGTGTTGCTGTCTTCTCTGGAGATATCCTGACTCTGACTCAAATTGTGCCTTCAGCATTTCTCACTGGAAAAATGAGCATTTTCAACCTGGCTCAAAACTGAACTCTAGAAGAAAATCTGTTCTAAGGATAACTGCTAAGATTTTCTGATTATTTTTTTTTTTCCATGTTAGAAACAATTTAGAAGCTCAAAAGAGTGTAATGGATCATAAAAGTGCAGTACCAACTGAAGTCCCTGTTGTAAGGCCTCCAGCACAAACACCTTAGCTTTATTCTTACACACTTGGGTAACTCCAACATTTGACTTTACTCTCAAAACTAAATGAGCTTCTGAATGTTAGTGTTTTATTTTCAGCCTGAGTTGTACAATGTCAATAAAAAAAGGTATTTCTACCTATATGGGGGGGGGAAAAAAAAGAAGGAAATAAATTGCTTGACATGAGATCTGATCTTCTGGATATGTTTAAGAACTTGAGCAAAATGAGTCAGGGATGAATCAGCCACAATTCACTGATTTAATTGGAAAAATGTTCTGCAGTTCCAACTATCACACAGAAAGTTCCACATTAAAACTGAGCTATTACAAATGAAAATCATAATGATTTTAAAAGCACTTTGAACAGAAAATGATACTTCTGATTTCCAGAAGCAGTTTCTAAATGTAGCCACTGAATTCTTGAGACAGTTTTGTATCCTAAATCCAATTTAAATTCTTACAGGTTTTTATGGTTACATAAAAGATGAAGATTTAGGACAAACCTGGTCTTCGTCTGCTCTGGGATGGCCACGTAGCTTTCCATGCCCATGCCACTTCAAGGTTTGAATGCTTGCCAGTCAAAGCAAGTTGGTGTGTAAGTAACTCATCTTTGGCATATACACATTTGCTAGAGCATAACTGTCATGTGGAAATGGATTGTTGCTGGAGGCTGTTTATTATTTCTTCGTAAAATTGAAATTCCAGCGTGTTCCAGAGGGTTTCTTGCAGAGTCATCCTGATTTATCATGTCTTGTCAAACCTTGTCTGAAACCTTCTTGGCTGAAAATAATCTAAGCCTGGTCATTGATGTTGGTTGACATCAGCAGTTCGGTAGTCAAAACAGTGCCATAAATAAAATGGAATAATTTTTAGATGTGAAAACAACAGTAGTTAGAGATCAGAACTGCTGCTGCAAATGAGCTCAAGTTATTTTAGTGCAAACTGGAAATAGATACAGAAGATGGAAACAGAGCTAAGAAGAATGCCTTGACAGGAGCCCTGCTTGGTAACAGTTTTTGTTTCTATCTGAACTGTGAAGTACAAAGGGAAAGGAAATGCAACTTAACTGCATAACCCTTTGATGTGAGCCTGCCTCTTTCCTGAGCTTGCTATTTCCCTTTCTTGTTCGTGGATGTGAGGGATTCTGCGTGTCTGTTGTCCTTTAACGATGCAACACAGCTCATAAGATTGGTCCAGAGAGCTGTGGGCAGAACCACAGCAGCTTCTCCCAGACAGGAGCACCCACACTGACAGGGATGGCAGCCCACTGCTCCAGCTCTCTGCTCCTCTTGTAACACCATAAAACACTTCTGTCTGTCATTTTACTAGTATTTAAAAGAAAAGCCTTGACTGTATCTAGTTTAGATGGGCAGCACTTAGATGGAGCTGAGAGACAGATGGCTTTTCCACTCCATCCAGCCAACTCATCAACTGTTGGGCATGACAGTAAGTGCCTCCTCACCACGTGTCTGCAAGGTCTATCTCATTTATGTCAATAGGTACATCTGTCAGTGACCTTTAATGTTGTAGTCACTTTTTCAGTGCTGGCTTATTATAAATTACACTTCTAGCTAAGTGGCTCTTCATGTATTGGAACCGAGGAGGTGGATAACTGGGACCACTTGTTTCACCATCCACAGTAACAAGCCAGGAGTGTCTCTGGCTGCTGTGCAGCTGATGCTGACAGCTCTGTCTTTTAATGGTATTTCTAGAATAATTACTGGATGATAATTTTGTGCAATTTTACTCATCTACTAAGTATCTTTAAATCTTCCAAAGCTCTCCTTTTGCTTCCATTTTCACTTCCATTCACTTTCTCATTTTCTTAGTACAGATATGAGAATAACATCTAAAATTTAGCAAAATAGCATTGTGGGAATGATTTAGTTTTAGTTATTGAATTATTTCCTGCCTTTTCACAGCACAGGCAAAAATAATTTTAAAACTATTTTTAAATAATCTTATGAAATTGTCATCATCTTTTTCTTTGTCTCTCTTTGCCTGCCTGCCTGTCAGTCTCTCACAAAGCTCCACCATCTGCCAGTTGGGGAGATGCATCACAGGAATGCAAGGCTGTAATTGATAGAAAAAGAGATCCTTTAGTCCTGTGTGGTCACTCCCAGGAAAAAGAAATTAATTGTGACTTTCAGAAGAAAATTTATTTCATGTAGGTCAAAGATAATTTTTCCCCACTAGGTCATTTGTCTTTAATAATGAGAAATGAGCTAAAGACTGAGGCATGTAACTTAATATCCTTATCAAACTTGATGCTATTATTTTTTTTTTCTGCCATCAAGACTGCAGCACAGCGTGGAAAGAAATCTTCCACCGAAAGCAGAAAACTAAGGGAAACAAAATAATGTTGTTATGGTATATAGAAGAGCTAGGGCTAGGAGAAAGGTGGGCTAGAAGCATTTGAAATATCCTTGTCTTTTTAGTTTAGTATCTGTTATAACCAATCTTCCTTAAATGCACTGCTGCACTCTGCAGAAAATGAGATGTGTATTTATGCATCTTGGTCCTGTTTATTACAGCAAACAGCAGAAATTCGTGTAATGAATTCTGGTAATAATAAATGTTTTGATCAAATGAAAACATGACATGCATTAGCACCAACACAAAATACCAACTGCCTATTACATGCTGGTTTTCCAATAAAAAAGGGACAGTTTGTGGATATTGAGGCATTTACTAGGTGCTTTGTCATTTCCAAATGCTACCGTCACTTGATTCCTTGGTGCCACATTACTGCACCCATCTCATCTTCCTGTCTAGACTGCAGCCTCCCATGACAGATTTTCCAACAAATTTCATCTGTGCTCCATCAAAGGATGTGAATATTTACCTGTAATCTGAAGTCTACATTAAGGATGCATTTTTCCTTTCTGAAACATGTATTTGAGATACTGAGTCTATACGTGTCTGCATTTAAGAACCATAGAGATTCTTAAGTCCTCCAGAAGTACCANTGATTTAGAATATTGTCATAATAAAGGATGTGATTCTGTTTTCTAGCTAACTGGAATATGATTACAACTCGTAAACGCATAAACTAGTGACTTTGTGAGATAAGTAGTGGATGAAATTCTTTTGAGCTGATAGTGATGTTTAGGCNTACAAGTAGTTGGACACAGGAAACTGTAATCTTCATTATTTCATTTCCATCATCCTGCACCCCTATATACATGGACATTACTGTCTGTTCTGCCCTTTTCTCCCTCTCTCTGTTCCCAGCGCAGACTCTTATGGTGCAGGGGAGGTTTGCAGCCTTCTGCAGCTGGGCAAAGCTAATTTTTGCTGTGCAATTCGAGCTTGGTACAGGGGAGAGCAGGGAGGCATGGCAAAGGGCAATGAGGCCTGGTGTTTGGCCTGGTTGGGGGAAAAGTTTGGAAGGTGTTGGCCTAGTGAGGTTTTGGAAAAGCCCAAGTCGGAGAACTGGGCCGAGGCTGAATATGAATTTGTGTATTTTGTATTTCTGCATATGTTTGTGAATAGTATTTCCATTTAACCTTCCAAACCTGCATGGAGCATTTTTATTTTACTCTTTAGGGAAGGAGTAAAGTAACTTCTGTCAGCTCAAACCAAAAAAAATACATTAGTATGTGTAACGAGTTAACCCTCCTGGGTGGGGGGAGTGGTCAGAACTTGGCCCCACGTCTGCTCGACCCCAGATGTAGTGTTCAGCCCACTCCCACTTCCTGTCTGGACCCCCCCTATATAAACAGTTGAACTTCCTGTTGCGCTCTCTGTCACCTCGTGGCCAGCCTCTACCACACGGTGGACATCTCTTTAGACCACTGCCATCCATCCGGTTGTATATGTGTATTTTGTACCTTGTTATCCCTTTCCTATACCTATTTGTAACTCCCCTATTTTAAGTACCTTTTATTTGTTGTTAAAGTTTTCTTTTACCTTCCAAATCGTGGCCAGACTGTTCTGTGGGTGGCTTTACCCCTTCTGTCTTCTCTTTTTTTTTTTTTTTTTTTCCTCCCCCCTTTCCAAGAAGTGGGGGAGAGGGGAAGACATCCTGTTATTACTGTATTGGTTTCCCCTGAGAAGCTAAACTCTAACCAATACAGTATGATTTAGAATATTGTCATAATAAAGGATGTGATTCTGTTTTCTAGCTAACTGGAATATGATTACAACTCGTAAACGCATAAACTAGTGACTTTGTGAGATAAGTAGTGGATGAAATTCTTTTGAGCTGATAGTGATGTTTAGGCCATGTAAGTCTGTTAAACTAACAAGTTAAGTATTTGGTGTTAATTTGCCACCCTCCAGAGACAGAATGAATCCCTACACAGGAACAAGATAAAAGCTGCAGGTGCTTCACTGGACAGAGAACACAGTAAGGCCATGGAAGCGTCGCTGGACTGGCACTGGACAGGGGGAAGTTCTGATGTTAAGACTTGATAAGCGAAGGACAAAGAGAAGCTGCTACTGAACAGGTACAAGCAGGATTAAGCTTTTGAGTTATCAAGAACTTGGGGGTGGAGTGGGGGGTGTCACCCACTGAGACCCTCAGAGCAGCAGTCATCATAACAGTAGATGTCAACAGGGACTGTGGATTAGTAATATGAAAAACATGTAATGCTTGAAATTAGAATATTCCAGATTAGGAGGAGTTATGTTAGATAATTTATGTAGAAATCATGGCTATGCATATTTTGAGGTTATAAAGACTGCTCACTGGAGGTTTAGTGGCACACACTTTTTAGGGAGAGGTCCTGTGTACCCCCTGCAAGAAATACCAACTTGACAAGTCACATCAGTTGTTGAGTAGCAGTTCTTCATTTTGTTTTACTATGAATTCAGCAGAGGAAAAGAAAACAAGCCAGACAAGCTGATATAGCTGTGACTCTATGCCCTCAAATACTTGAGAAGCTAATTGCAAAGCTAAGAGGGACTTGGTAAATCCCTCAAAATGCCAAAGAAATCAGTGAAGAGTGAAACAGCTGCTTTTAAAATGGCACAGATGACTTCCCCAGGTGCTTCCAGCTCATGGGCATTTCTGTTTAGAGGAGGTGAGGTGGAGTCCAGGGCAGTCTTTCCAGTCATGTCAGTATGGTCTGATGAGCTCTGGTGAGACTCTGGTCCTTCACTTTTCATGTTAATGCCTCCTATCCATGCAGCAATGAGAAGTAGGCAAAATATCTGTATATTTGAGGAGCAGTAGCAGCAGGTGATGCATGAGGGTCCCTCCTGTTGCAAAGAAGCCAGGGGTGATGGAACGTTCCCCAATACATTGTCTTTTCTGCTCATGTTTGTCTCCTCGAGAGCCACCACTGTTGCAGTCCACATAGTAGTTTTGCAGGGCTGTTGTAAACATCAATCCATTGAATTATCCTGGTAGTGAATAGGGAAAATGGTAAATAAGAAGTCCTTCCTCCTAAGTAATCTAACAGATAGAAGCAGAGGCAATGATCTAATACTCAACCCAGTCAACTATCCTTATTAAATGCTACTATTCAGACATCTTTACAGGAGAAGCGTGTCTCTGGCCTCTTATCCTGAAGTGTTTCCCAAAGGCTGGCATCTCTCAGAGGAGATTTCTGGCTTGCTCTTGTACTTATGGCTGTCAATAACAAAGCAGTCTAACTCCAGTGCTATTACAAGAGACTTTCAAATTTCCTCCGTCAAAACTGTTTCTGATTTCTATATTACAGATTGATGTAGCAATTCCTCAACAAGTTAACACTAACAAAATGCTTAGAATTCACAATACTGAAGATGATAGAAAAATAATAAATAAGGCTAAATTTTACAGGTTTTAGCACATAGCCTTCCTTGTGAGGGAAATACAAGGTCTCAATTCAAAACAGTAGAATATGGCGTGGGGAGACAAAACTGATTTCCGATTCATCTGAAAGAGCAGTGAAATGAGAAATCAAATTTATATCTGCTATATGGCTCTCTCATAAATGTTGGGAGTACAAACCATTTTAAAAAGTGGCCTACAACTGCCCTTGGCTCAATAGATGAGTCCTCAAAAGGTTAAAAGATGTGTTCCACTTTTGAATTGGCAGAAACAGGTTCATAAAAGCATCTGGCGAATCTGATTGTTTTGGTTGGAAGAGACCTCCAAGGTCACTGGGTCCAACCTTCAATATTAAGAGCACCATGGCCATTAATTAAGCCATGTCTCAAAGTGGATGTTTTCCCTCACACACCCAACATTTAATTAGCGATTTCATCCAGAGAATGAGTACTGTTACCAACCCACTTTCATATGAAGACCACAGATCCCCATCTATTAAATGACTAAAATGTTCTCAAGAGACCAGAGAAGATGAAATTGAGGCATTAGGGTACCTCAGGTAAGTGCTGGGTTAGTCTCCCTTGTGTGTGTGAACAGGATGAGAGAACAGGCGTTTTCAGGAGTTGTCATGATACTTTCCTTTCTGAATTGTTAAGACTCGGAGCATCTGTATTGAAGGAAAGATGCAGATTTTTCCAAATATAGAAGTCCAGATAGAGCACATTTTGCTCTTTATGCTTTCCTGTGGCAGTCAATTTAATTTTAGCTGACAGCAGGAAGAAGTGATGTGTGTTGAATACACATTATATGAAAATGTTTCTGTTTTAATCTGCAAGGCCTGCATTTCTTGGAAAAAGAAATAAAAGAAACTATAAATGGTAATGTTTTACATGAAACAGTGTCATACAGAAGCATTCAGAAATTTCTACATTATGTAGCAAGATGAAGAAAATTAGTTTCATATTTGAGAGTTAAAGATAGACTAATCAGTTTCTGCTTGTTGTTTCCATTTTAAATTCTCTCTCTTTTTTTTTTTTTTTTT